>CM022303.1:617257524-617389143 GCA_011799875.1 Thinopyrum elongatum
TGCAATCTTTCTTGCTTGAAATGGAAACCATGTACCACACTGGGTTCATGGGCCGCATAAGTATGACTAGTTTAATATGCTTGTCTGCTTGTTTATTTGCTATGATGAATCACAAGGATGGTATCTGAGTAAGCTGGCTCTTGAAAAATGCCTCTTTTATTTATTATATACTCCTCTGTCCCATAATGTAAGACGTTTTTTGACACTAGTGTAGTGTCAAAAAACGTCTGACATTATGGGACGGATGGAGTACATCCTAAACTGATTATACATTCTGAGCAAACATGCGCAAACCTGAAATGAATAGCAATCCACAACGGCTTCAGTGGGTCACTTTGCAAAATCTTTTGTTCATTCGTTGTGCATCCTTTCCTGCTTAAAATGTAAAAAACTTGTGCTTTGCTGGGTTCACGGGTTGCGTAAGTGTGACTACCTTTCATACCTTAGTCTGCTTGTTAGTTAGCTGTGATGAGTCATAAGGACCGTATCTGAGTAAGGTTTTGCTATTGAAAAAGGCCTCCTTCCTTGATTACACATCCTAAACTGATCATATATTCTAAGCAAACATGCGCAAGCCTGAACTTAACAGCAATCCACAAGCTCTTCTTGCATTTTGAGCATAAGTTTATCCTTTTATCACGTTTCACATGTTAAGTAGTAGCTCACCTTTTTGTACTCATGTAGTCATTGACTTGTCGTCCTTGCAACTTTTTTGATATATTAACTCCTCATTTCCTATGATCAATCTGTAAGGATGGCATGTGAGTAAAGGTAGCTCTTAAAATGGTGCTCCTTCCCTGATCATATATTTTTGGGCAGATGTGTGCAAGTTTTAAATGAACACCCAGCAATATGCTGGTGGTCTTATTTTAGATCAGTTCTGTCTCAATGCCTTCACCTGGTCCTTAGTATGTAACTTGTTAATTATTGGTACTTTAGAAGCTAAATAAGGACTATTTCTGTATTTTGCCTTCTGAATGCTTGTTTGCTGTGATAAATCTTAAGGACGGTATCTGATAAAGGTGGCTCCTCATGAGTTATCGATGCTTGATTAAACATGCTAAACTGATCATTATTTCTTTAAAGCAAACCGCTATAATTAATTCTTTTGAGCAAACTGCTCGGAGCTCGTAACTTGGCCACTAATTAATGAGTCTTATACGTGACCATGTGCTTGTAACTTGGCCACTAATTAATGAATCTTATATATGGTGCATTCTTTGTTGTCGTCGGAGTTTGTACATTCTTTATTATCATCTACTCCCTCTGTAAAGAAATATAAGAGCGTTTAGATCACTACTTTATATATTTACAGAGGGAGTAGTTCATATATATGATCATGTGCTATTTCCTTATCTCTGCTGAGGATTTCGTCTAAATCTGAGAAGAAGAGATACTACCCTGATCGTATCCTTTATTTTTCTTGAGAATGGAACAGTGCCTTGTCCTGCTCTGTGTAGTCAACACTTCTTTGATCGATGCATGCTCACTTATGCAATCTAGCCTATGTGTGTGCAGTTGTTTGACTTCTTCTTTCCTTGGTGTTGCGATGCGTGTGCAGCTGCTGATTGGGAACACCCCATTGGTGTACCTCAACAAGGCCACCGACGGTTGTATGGATGAGTCGCCGCCAAGCTCTAGTCCATGGAGCCCTGCTCCAGTGTCAAGGACAGGTGATGTAGCTGCTGCTCCTTTCTTTCAGGATCCCTATGATTTGTTTTTTGGCTTTTGGATTTGAGCTCAAGATTTTTTATGTGTGTTGTCCTTGTGCACCAGAAGGGGTTCATTATTCTAGGCAAGGTGCGCGGTGGTAGGTTTGGTCTCTGGCCTCGGCGTCTTGCATTGGCCCTGCTGCCATGTGGCGTCGGTGGCGCTGTTCAGCGTCGGCTACAAAACTGACACGGTGAGCTCCTCCGCTTCTCTCCTAACTCTGCTCCTCGCCTCCGGTTGCTTCGAGCTCTTGTCCATCTTGCTGATGCAGTTTGTTGTGCTTTGTTTTGTGCTTGATCTTCTGGCCATGGTCCTCCTCTACTATGTAGCTGTAGGGAGTCGATATGTTGGTTTGTTTTGTGTTTTGTTTTGTGTTTTCAGTTTCACCTTCTTTGTGATCCTCTGTGCTGGTTCTACATTCTTGCTGTCATGTTTAATTTGGTCTTATGATGCATGGGTCTTTGTATCAAAGTACGACATTTGGTGTTGCTTGCACAAGATTGTAGGTCGTGGTATGCTTGGTTTCAGGCTTGTATGATGCTTCATGTCCTCCTTTTGATTTTCTATAATGCTATCATGGATAGGTCAGTATACAAGTTGATGCTATTGTAAGAATTCAGTGCCTATCTTAGTAAAAACTTTATTAGTTGGGGGTGCAAGGTGATAATGATGTTTGTGAACTCACAGTACATATCTCAGTTTCGTCATAGGCAGTTATTTGATGATTTCTCTGGCTTTATTAATGAATCTTGCTCTGTCTCTCTCTGCACATGTAGGGGCCTGGACAGGCAGCCACAGGAGGGCGAGAAGAGAGATGGATGGTGTAAATCTGAGCTCGTCCATTTTTGGTTGCTGCTGAATGTGGATGAGTTGTGGTGGCGAGGACCTGATTGATGGTTCTTGTTTTGTTGCCTTGGCTTGTTTTATATTCAAGCACTGCTGCCTCTTAGCTTGTGTGACAGGAGAAGGATGGACCGAAGCCGTGGTGAAGCTCTAGGCCATCATGATGGATGGAGTTGCTGGTTGTCTTAAAGACTAGTTTGTTTGTCTTGTTTCTTTCTGGATTTGTGAATACCAGACACATGATTGTGACTACTTTGTTGCTTTGGTAGGATGCATTCTTTTGGAGTATAGTAGCTCTCGTTAGAAACCATCATCCTGGAATTGATGGTGCTAGGTATAGTTGGCAAAAAAACAAGAGTTGTATTTTTGCTCTCATATATACAATTGTGATATATCAGTTATACAAATGTTATGCTTGTCAAATTTCTGGGCACCCAAATTCGAGGGGGCTTACATAATTGGTGTTGGAATAGGCTTCAATGTTTAATTATGCTCGTATGGTATATCAGCCATGGCAAGCTCTGCCTTTGACAGTAATGGTGGAGCTGACACATGAAATTTTATCACCTACACCTCGAAAACAGAGTAGCTGCTTAATGGAATCTTCAGGCCCTTTAAATCCAGTGTGAGGTATGAAGTGAATGTTCCAACAACTGAGATGTCAGCAATGGAAATACAATTAATTTTTTTTTATTTGAATGGCCAGAAAGTCTTTTTAGACTCTAGTGTACATCGGACATCTCTTCTAATAGCATGAACCTTTGCAATTTCCTTAATTGGTGGCTTGCTTATCATTGTCATTAAAAATAATCATTGTCACTAAGTTCTACTCGCGACCGATTTCCAAGGCAGGTATTCTGGAAAAGGTGTCCATACCTTTAAGGTTATGCAAGTGTGATTAAAATCCTAGGGATGTACATCGGGCCATCCTCGGAGGGATGGTCTGGATTGCGCCATGTCACCGATCCATGGCACAGCCTTGCCTGCTGCCATGGACCACGCAGCTGCATCCTTATGGATGTTGTTGTCTCCACCATGCCCTCATCTATATATATACAAGAGATACTCATACGTCCGCACGTGGGGTGCGCGTGTGACTTAGGACTTTGAGATGCACGTCCGTCGCTACATGGCTGCTATGGACGTCAGGTTCTCCAATACCTGGCAGGTTATTTGGGGATCTCACCCGAGCTATGATCCTGTGATGGTTCCTTCTCTTTGGGTGTCCACCGCCCGCGCCTCAGGAACCGCGAGTGAACTAGATTATTCGATAGTATTCGATCTATATTAGCTAGCAAGCTAGTGATGTATTCGATAATATTCGAGACGATGTATTCGAGATTATATATATTATTCGATAATATTCGAGACGATGTATTCGAGATTATATTCGATGATGCATATTATGTACTATGATTCAGTTTTTCCTTATTGATTGCATGCATGCATTGTAATTTGAATACTAAATTGTTTTATATTTCTTCTGGATTAGTTAAATAAAAGCTATGGACAATACTGGCAGAGAAGGAGAGGAGGCCATGCGGGACTTGGTTCTATGCGCATGGGGAGTCATTGGACCCGAAGACTGGCGAGGTTTTGAAGAAGGCAAGTCTTAAAGGAGTCGAGGACAAGTTACTTGTTGCAATAGAAGAGGCTCGAACGGGGGTGTTCACGCCCAACAGAGAGAACGATGAGCTTACGCGTGCCCTGGGAAATCCTGAACACCCGGGAAGAACACGAGGCAAAGGCGTTGTTCTGTGGTATGAGGGGTTTGCGGACTGGAACGCCAACTACAGAAGCCGTGCGAGAAAGAAGATGGAGGAGGAGAAGAAGAGGAAGCTGGAGGAGGAGCAGCGGAAGCAGGAAGCAGAACGCCTTAAAGGCCTAGAATTAGCGCACGCGGAGTTGTCACTCAAATTCCAGCGGCAGCAGCAGCAAATCGACTTCCTTAGCCAAGAAAGGGGGTCTCAGCAGCGGCAGCAGCTAGCGGATGATCCAGCATTGGATAGCACCGTCCCATCCATGCCGAGAAGCAGCGTGGGTTCCGCCCCGGGCGAGGCACTGCTGGATAGATACCCTGTGGATGACATCATGGAGAACACTAATTGTGAGCTACACTTCAAAATGAAGAACATATCCATGAAGGTGGCGGGCGCCGTTGCTTATACAAATCCCCCCGAAGCAACATTCCATTGCAACCCGATTCCAGCTGGTTATGCTCGTGTCGTGGTTGATGAAGTGGTGGACCAATATTCGGGGCTAGAGCTTGACATTCGTGGAGGTGACGAGGAGCACACACTGGGAGAGGCCATACATCGTATCATCCTATGGAGAAAGGATTGCATCATCTTTCCAAGGCCACCGACACCGCGTCAGCAGACTCCTCCTCGAAGTCCGCCACCACGTCAGCAGACTCCCGCTCCTCCAAGTCATCAGCCACCGCTTCAGCAGAGTCCTGCTCCTTCAAGTCCGTCAACGCGTCAGGCCACTCCTCCTCCTCCAAGTCTGGCACCGCGTCAGGCCACTCCTCCTGCTCCAAGTCCGGCACCGCGGCCCACTCCTCCTCCTTCAAGTCAGCCACGTCAGCCGTCTCCGCCGCCTCAGCAATAGCGGAAGAGAGCCGCCGTAGCTATGGTGCGTAGCGGTACAAGTCAAGGTACATGAGGTACAGGAGGCAAGCGATTTCAATTTGGTCCAAGCCTCGCGCCTATTCCGAAGAGGCCTTACGACCTAACTCCGGAGGAAAACGAAGCCGAATGCAGGGCCCAATTGGACGCCCATGTTGGACCGAAACCGCCACCGCCGCCAAAGGAGAAAGTGCCTGATAAAGTTGTTGACCGCTTTATTCGTATGGCAAAAAAACCAGCTCCCAAGCCTGTTGACTCAGACTATGAGCGCGAAATCAAGAAGAGACATCGAGCACAACAAAAGAAGGAGTCAAGCTCGAGCCAAGCAGCTGCCAAAAAAAGCGGGAAAACTGTTCCCCAGCTGGGAGAACAGGCGGTGCAATCGATCCCCCCGCTCATTGTACCAAAACATGTGAGTACCGGCGCCGATCAGCTGGTAATAACCGACGATCATAGAAGGCAGGCTGACGAGATCGGATGCACTATAGAACAACTCCTAGGCCTCGAGCCCATGGAAAAGTTTAAAGAGGAGGAACTAAAATGAAAATATGTCCGCGGCGAACCTCTGGTCAAGCCTGAGGAGGTCAAGAAGCTCTCAACGAGAATGTATGAATTGCATGAATGGTACATGAAAATTGCCAAGGCTACCAATCGAGAGTCCCTCATGGTGAAAGTCAAGGCAGAGCATTACTTCCATGAGACAGCTGTGTCTGTTGAGTATACAGATTTGTTTCAGTTATTCAATCAAGACGCACTCGACAAATCTATCGTCAGTTGCTATTGTCTGTAAGTGATTTCTTTCTGTAATTTAAGTCTCAATCTAGCTAGCTGTAGTGCTCGTTGATCATTATCTGTAATTATCCTCACTATATTCTTTTCTGTGGTATTATGCAGGATGAAGATTTATGAAATGAAAAAAGTTGGACGCTATGGCATTGGGTTCATTGACCCAAATACCATTAATGAAGAGACATGGACATATGAATGGTATCGAGAAGAGGTAGATTAAAACATGCTAGAGTTCTTGAAGCACCTCAATACCAATCGAGATATACTACTTCCTTACAACTTCCTGTGAGTCACACTGTCTTGTACTACAAATTCTGTTTTTGCTTAGTAGCTAATGTTAATAAGTGTATAGAGTTTAGGGTAGTTGATGAGTGTTATGCACATGCCCGCTTAATTTATACATGCAAACGTCTAAACCTCACACGTATCTGATAACTTTTTTGACCTTTAGTTGGTTACGAGACTTATATACCAGCAGCAAACAAGGGAAATTAACAAGTATATTTTTTATTATTATTCGAACAAAAGACTACAGAAGTCGTTTCGCCACCCAATTTCATACCAGAGTAGAATACTCAGCTGTGTTTGCCACAAAAAGGTTATGGAATTTATTTCTCTTAAAAAAATCAAATAGGATTCGCCTAGACCCATGTTCATTTGCGTATTTTCGAGGAAAATGCTTGCAATTATCTATTAAAATAAAAAGTAACTGCTTAATAGAACTTAGGAAAATAGTACATAAAAACAAATGAGTTGACCATCCAAACCGAGTAGAAACGAATAGAACCAAAAGAGGTTTTCTTTAAACTAGATTTAATCTTTTTGATATTTTAGATGTTCATGTTAGTGTAACAAGCATACTTGACAATTTTTATGCGAAACGGGATAGCAGTGCTTCGTCGGTTCAAAAAAAAAATTAAGTGTAATATTTGAAGGTAACACACTACCCCAAACGCACTTTTTCCTGACGGTTTATGTAATTCCTGATGGTTGCAAGGTCTCCTTTAGGAACATACCACGTTCCTGACGTGGATGTTGCCCCGACGCAAATGAATCAAGTCAATCCTGAAGGGGCCAGTGATTACCTTCACGAATACGAGAAACCTTCAGGAATGTGGACGTATACTCGTGAAGGGAGGCAATCCACGTGGGGAATAACTCCTTGCGCACGTACGTGATGGTGCACCGCCTTCAGGAACGTGCAGCGAAAAGAAAGGCGCGCGATTTTTGGCTAGAAGCGAACAACGCGCGCGATTTTTCCGCTCGGTAGAAGATTTCGCGCCGGTTGTGCACCTCATGGCTGACGTGGACGGGCCCAACGTCAGGAACGACCGGTCAAAATCCCTAAAACAACTCTGCTGGCCCCCGAATCCTCCAACCACCCCCTTGCATCACGCCGCCCTCCTCCCAATCCCCCATGGCCGCCGCCTCCCATCCGGTGCCGCCGTACCCCACCGCCGGCGGATGACCCCACACCGCTGCTCCCCCACTCCTCCAGCGCTGTCTACCTCCCCGTCGACGGCCGCCTCGTCGCCATCCGGCCACTCGCCTCCCTCACCGGCCAACGCTTCCCCGTCGACGTCCAGCCACTCGCCTCCCTCGCCGGCCAGCCTCCCCTCGTGCGCCCTCCAACCATTCCAGCGGCGCCTTGATCCCCGACAACCAGCGCCCCTCGCAGATTCGCAGTACAGCGCCGCTTCGATCCCCATCGACCGGCGCTTCCAGCGCCACCCCTTCGACGTCCACTAGTCCCCCTCGTCGTCGAGCCTCTCCAGCGCCTCCGGATCGACCGACGCGTCCTCGTCCTCCAGATCCGACTCACTTCCTCGCCCTCTGTTTCCCTTCCAGTCCAGCGCCTCCAAATCGACCAAAAAAGGTAACAGCTTGTGGACCTTTCATGTTTAGTAATAGCAGAGTTCACTAGTAACAGCATGTAGGGGTCATTGTTTAGTATTTGGCACTTTTCTTGAGGTAAAAGATGCTATTTTTTGTTGTTCTTTTGAAAAGATTGGCTGCAGCATCACTGGAGACTGTGATTAGTATATGATTCAGTTTTAAATAATTTTTTTTATGGTCCCAGTGCAAAGGAATTGATATTTTAGTTCCCATATGTCTATGTACAGAAGGCCAAATCAGGACGGCGTAGTTCTACGAAGACCAAGTTTGAGGAGTGATAGTGTTGCACCGCAGCCCTCTCCATTGACAGGTGCAATGTCCACTCTTCCACATCTCTATGCTTGTTTATGTAATTTCTTCATTGCCATGTTAGATCATTAACTGTTATACATTCCAAATTGTGCAATAACAGCATTATTGAATGACGGAGCGTGAGTGGATGTATAGTGGTTGGACTCACAGTAAATCAACTGATAAGTGGTATAATAAGACAAAAGAATTCTTAGATTTTGCCTTCATTATGCCAAGTGTAGTCCAGAATGGAAAGATTAAGTGTCCGTGTGATAAATGTTGATGTTTTGACTAACATGCCAGAGATGGATGATTTCTTCACGTAGGTGTTTTCTGTCCTTGTAGAAATTCAGTAGCATAAGTAATTATTTTGGAATAACTTGATGACCTATGCTACATATGTTTTGTCCTTGTAGTGAATTTGATACAAAACATTGTAGGGGAGAAAGCATACAAAATGATGAACAACAGCATGAACTAAGATTAAATGGTTCGACACTTGGCAACAAGTGCCCTAACTTTTTCAGCTGGTTCAAATCTCATGTAATGTGCCCCACACTTGTTCCACTCACTATCTTTTCAACTACATAGAAGCAAAAACTAATATAAGTAAACATTTTGGTGCAGTGTCAAACAACTTCAAGTGTTCATAATGCATTGCGTCAAATGTCATATGGGTTTCCGACAAGAGTGAAAACCTATGGAATTTATGATGTGAATGGGTATAGGTTTCGCTCAGAGATCTATGAGCATACTAGAACAGATTTGGGTTTATGTAATATAGGAGTTTGTGTCACGAGCTTTGATGAGGATGATAATCCTGTTGAGTATTTTGGTATTATCGAGGACATTCTACAGATCTCATGGGAGGGCACTATTGAACTTGAGCTAGTTATATTCAAATGTCGCTGGTTTGATCCAACTTCTGAGGGCACTAAGCGTACAGAAAATATAGGGTTGGTAGAGGTCATGCATAGCTCAAGAATGGCAAACTTTGATCCATTTGTGCTGGCTAGTCAGGTTAAATTAGTGTACTATCTGTCATATGTGTGCCAAAGCCCTGCATTAGCTCCTTGGTGGATTGTGTACAATGTACCACCTACAGATTGCGTTCCCCCAATTGACAATAACAACGAAATACCAACCGAGGAATCACCAACATTTCAAGAGGATAACCTGGAAGGTACTTTTGTGATAGAGATAGGACATGACTTGGACGATTTCGAGACGGCAGAATCATATGAGATAACTGATCCGAAGGAGTTGGAGGTTCTAAAGAAGTTGGAGAAGAGGCAAAAGAATCCTGTAAATGAAGAAGGGGAAGAAGAAGCGGAAGAAGAAGAAGAAGAAGAAGAAGAAGAAGAAGAGGAAGGAGAAGAAGAGGAAGGAGGAGGAGAAGAAGAAGAAGAAGAAGAAGAAGAAGAGGAACAGGAACAAGAACAAGAGGAAGAGGAAGAAGATAGAAGGAGAAAGAGAAGGAAAATGAAGAGTGTATCTGAATGCCAAGAGGAAGATGAAAGGAAGAAGAGAAAGAAAATGAAGAGTGTATCTGAATGCCAAGAGGAAGAAGAGGAAGATAGAAGGAAAAAGAGAAAGAAAACGAAGAGTTTATCTGAATGCTAAGCAGACTTATAAGAAAATATATGTTGTACTCTTATCTGTTGCTATTTAGGATTGCAATTATTTTTCAAATATGCTTGCAGTATCATTTAGTTTAGTTTATCTGAATGCTAAGCAGACTTATAAGAAAATATATGTTGTATTTCTACATAACTGATGTTCATTTAGTCTTCAAATCTGTTTTCAGTTGCCATTTCGTTTTGTACTTAAATTATGCTGATTTTTTTTCTTTTTTTAGTAATCTTGTTGTTGTGATCAGTTTGCTATAGATCTAACCTGTTGTCTTTATAAATACTTATAATTTGTAATAACATGTTGCAGGACATGGCAGGCCATCGCCACCGACCTAAAAGAATAGTCGCACAAGCTCACCAACCAAGTGATGAGACTCAAGTGAACAACAATGAGAATGGTCCCTCCTGCAACAATGGGAGTACCTCCAACAATGATAGTGGTGTAACAACTAAGAAAAGGAAGGGGCGGACACGCACCCAACTAAAAACGCCACCAAATGGCATTCGCATTGCAATTCAACCAAAAGGTGACAGTCACTTTGCAAGAGATAAGGGGATAGGTGGCCAGATTACTGCACTTCTGAAACGTGAATACCCATCCATTATCAAGGAGAAGAATAAGGAAGGTGTGGAAATCAAGCGTCATGCATCTTCTTGGGAAGATTATTACATTAACAAAGTTACTGAAGGTGAAAATATTGGGGAAACAGCTGCACATCGTTTGATGCTGGAGTTTTGGGTAAGTACTAATGCAAGCTAAATTAAGTTCCCTTTTTAATATGCTGGGGTGCAGTACCTTTTTGTTGACTCTCGGACCAATGCATTTGGAAACCAATATTGACATACTAATTTGTGTACATAATTGCATACTTTCGAAACCAATAGTAACCACATAGGTAACCTATGTTTTTTGTCTGTGTAGAGTATATACAAACTGGTTGATGATTCTCCTACCCAAATAGTAGAAGCTGATCGTATTCTTGAAAATTCTGCAAAGAGACAATTTAGGCAGATGTGGTACCAAGCCCGTAAGGAAGCCGTCAAATTGTACTATAAGGATATTGTTAAGGAGCCCATCAAAGATCATGAAGCATGTCAAAAAGAGCTTAGCAAAAACCAATACATGCAAGCTCAGCTTTATTGGTGCACTGATCATGAAGTGTGGGAAAGCATATGTGACTATTAGTGCTCCTCTAAATTCGAGGGGTTACGGAATCTTGGCCGAGAGTCACGCTTTAAGTCAGAGGATATTGCACAAAACCGGGGTGGTTCACGATCATTTGTTCAGACCCAAAGCATGTTGGTAAGTCGCATTCAGTTTAATATGACTTGTGAGTATGGGTTGTTTGTTGAAAGGGCATCTTCTCTTATGTAGGAAAAAGAGCATGGGCCTGCAGCAGCAACAAACATGAACACTTACAAGTGCATGAAGGCAGGAGTTAAGAATTGCACCGAGAATGGAGAAAGTGGCCCCATCAACAACATTAAGGTCACAAAGCGTCTTGTAAGTTCATGCACATTTGCTCTGTCTTTAGAACTTCAACACTTGTTAATCTGAAATTAATAGAGAGATTCATGGTTTCAGAACACCTACTACACAGCTTTGAAAGCAGCAGATCCACTACATTGGGAGGATCGTGATCTTGATCCAGAAATCATGTACTCCTCCGGTGGTGGCATGCCCCATGGTCGACTAGCAATAGGTGATGGTGCTATAAAGAAATCTGTGGCTCTTGCAAAAGCTAGAGAGAATGACATAAGGCCATCGAACTCCATATCGTATCACTGTTTATTGAAGGAAAATGCTCAATTGAAAAGGCGCTGCAAGAATAATTTTATTCTGAGCAAACATGTACAGGTATTGCACATCTTTTACACATTTCCTTTGATTGCATTGTAGATCTTGTTAATGTTTTGCACATCAACTTGACCATTTATTGCACTTTAGGGGTTTTATGGAAAGCTAGGATGGGAAGTACGTGAAGATCTTCTTGCCTATCAAGATGAGCTGATGGATGGCAGTGACCTGGTATGTATGTTATGACACTCAACCCCTCTATTCAAGAACAAATGTTTATCTACTATATATAGCTCTACATAAACATGCTACCATGAACAATGCTTGTGTGAACTAGATGTCATTTGTCTATGCATAATTTTTTTGTCAAAATGCTCAAATGGATAGGAATTTGTGATGGCATATTTTGAGTACACACACACAACCAACCATATGTCTATCTAGTTGAAAATGTGCAAGTTCTATTTCAGTATGTGATTGCCGTTTTACTTTTCACTTTGCTGAAATCTATTACATTTTCCCCTTGCAGATGAGTGAAACACCCCAAGCCCAAGAGGATGATGGTACTCCCTTGACAGATCCTTCACATGCTGAAAACCATGCTGATGCTGGTACTCAAATGGAAGATCATGGTTCTACTCCAACACATGACAATCATTTAGGAATGCCACTGTTATGATTAGTTATTGTATTGGGAACGACGGTGCGCTTAGCCTTTTTTTTGAGAATCGCTACTACTGATGGAAATCTAGGACTCTAGTATATGTCTTTTGGTCTTGGTAATAACTAGTGTTAAGTTGAGCTTTTGGTTATTATGTGAATCTGGTGAACATGGAGGTTTCAATGTAATGGATATATATTGTGCATGAATGGGATGCCATCTTAAACTGGGCCATGTGACCATTGTTTGTGCATGAATATAAGTAAATATATCATTATTGGCAGTGAATTTGTGCAATTGAATATTATTTTGATTTCTTTGGATTGAATAATCATTCCTGACGAGGGTTGTATAATCCTGACGTTGCTACAGCTTGAAGGGGCCACTCTGCTTGTTCATTCCTGAAGGCCAGATTGGTCTTTCGTGACCTTCATTCCTGAAGGCCAGATTGATCTTTCCTGACGTAGTAAGATTCCTGAAGGCCTGCTCCTAACTCTCAGGAACAGAGTACATTCGTGACGGCTAGATTCCTGAAGGCTTTTCCTGACGGTGCATCCGTCAGGCATCTTGGTTCGTCGATTTTGTTGTGTCTGTCAGGAAACACCGTCAGGAATAACATTCGTGACGGTTACCGTCAGGAACGTGTCTTATTCCTGACAAGCTGTTGCTGACGGGAGATTCCTGACGGCGTGCCCACATTCCTGACAATTTTGCGTCATTCCTGACGGGATTTGGCCGTCAGGAAAAAGTCCGTTTGGGGTAGTGACATTTGATTTATGCGAAACGGGATAGCAGTGCTTCGTCGGTTCAAAAAGAAAATTAAGTGTAATATTTGAAGGTAACATTTGATTTGGCGCTCGACTTATTTTTTTGTGCAAATCAAAATGCTTAAGCTTTTCACCTAAAAAATTGCAGATAGCATTTGAGTGTGACAATGAACATATCTACTTTTTTTCCAAAAAAAATTGACATTTGCATATAGCATTTTTTGCTCGCAGGAGCATATGTTTCCGAGAGCCGAATTGGAATTCCGTAATAATATGAAAAAGTGTCGTATCAAGAAAAATGCGCAAAAACTCGTTACAACTGACAACTATCTAGCTAGCGATGCACGCCGGCGTTATTCTTCTCTCTTGGCATGCCATCTTTTTGATGACGAGATCCAACAGAGCAGAGGGGCAATACGTTGTTACCTGTCGAAACCCATCTGTCGCCATGAATGCTTCAAGATTACCAGGAGAAGAGAGGAGCTGCATGCACGCCTCCCACAGCACGGGGCAACGGTGCCAGTTCGGCAACTCCAGAGTGTCAGCCACGGAGCCCATGCTGATGTGCCGGCATAGTGCCTCCTCGCAGATGCGCTTCAGCTTCTCCAGCTCATACCTGTCCGCCGCGACGAGCAGACCCATCGCCGTCGATACCGTGTCCAACAGGCGCGTCTCCGGAGGCGAGTCGGTGTAGACGAACTGGAGCAGAGCCTTGAACACCTGCGGGTCCATGTCGTCCACGCGTAGTAGTCGGTCGGTGTCCTCGTGGTCGTTGATTCTCGAGGCAAGCGAGAGATCCGCCTTGAAGACGGGGGATCGGGCCTCCAGTATCCACCGGTGCGCGGCGAACATCTGATGGCCGACCTGGATCTTCACGTCCGGCCTTTCCTTGCTCCAGATGGCTTGGGCGAGCTGACCGTGCAAGGCGAACGGCGGCATCGGCGCAACCTTGACGGTGACGGTGAGGTCGCACAGGAAGGTCAGGCAGTCGTCCTTGTCGAGATCCTCGTGGCGGACAAACTCTAGCAAGCTCCAAGTGAAGGAGAAGTCACGCGGCGAGCTTTGAGTGTAGCATGGCCGTTCCGGCGTGGTCGAGTACACTCACCTGGGCCTTTGCCCACAGACTGCCGGTCCATGAGCTGCTGCTGGCACTGTGGATGCACAGGGAGACGTGGGAGGCCTCGTGCTCCTGTGAGAAGCCGTTTGGAAAGCACCTGATACGCCAGTTGTGGCCGCAGACGGCGAACCTGCTTGATCTCATCTCCATCCCCATGCCCACCATGTTCCGGACTTTCGTCAACTCTGGGATACGGTCATGGCGGTGGTTGAAAAGAGGAGCCGCTCGCCCTTTGCTTCACGTGCGCACGTACGCACGCCCGCCGAGAGAATCCGTTCCCTCCCCCTCGATAATAAAACAACGGTTTTGCTAAGTCTCAGTCGACTTAGACTTCATTATGTGTCAGTCGATAGTATCTTCCTTTGATTTTGCATGAAGATTCGTGCAAAAAATTCTTTTCAGTTTTTCTTTTTTCTTCTTACATGCTATATCACTTGACTTAGACTTGGTTAAGTCCCAGTCGACCGAGACCTAGCCACACCCATAAAACAAACAAAAAACAAGAAAAAAGAAACGAGTCAACGCCGGCCGAGTCCTCTTTTCTCGAGCGCGAGGAGGAGGAGGGGCTTTCTTTTCTTTCGTTTTTTTCTCGAGCGGACGGAAGGAAGGAAAGAGCACGAGGAGACGTACGTGATGATCCAGCTCGCTCGCGTGCTGCCGGTGGCGTCTCCAAAACGAAACACAGCCAACCAATTACCAAAGGAGGTAGGAGCGCGTGCGTTTCTTCGAATCGAAAGAAAACGACAAAAATAGACCATAAACAGAGTAGACGTCAGTTTAGATGTGTCCTAGACAGATCCATAAAGATTAGTCCTTTTTCGTCTGGACACACGACCTCCTCGTCGTCTTAGTTTCGGCTCTCAAACCCGCCGCCATCTCCATCTCGACCTATCTCCAAGTTCCCACACGTACTCGTACGCGTGCATGGACGCCGGCCGGGACCCTACAAATCAGTTGGGTCGACGACGGCCACGCGCGGTGTCGACTCCGTCCCGGCCGTTTCAGCGCGCGCACGCTCGCCAACCAAAAGACCGGTCGCCCTACCTCCTTGCCACGGTCCCGATCGCGATCGCGGATGGACACAGCACGTGTGGTTTTCTTCCCTCACGCACAACCAGCCAATCATGCATGCATGGGTCGTCTCGCGTATACGTACTCACGTATCATGCATGGAGGAAGATGGATCTTGAATTTGTCTAGCACCTCAGCTGCTTCATGTGAACTTATTCAGAGAGGTCAGACTTCATGCATGCATGATCAACATGCATCAAGTTCTTGTTGTTGCTATATAATACTCCCTCCGTCCGGAAAAATTTGTCCCTCGAATAAATGTATCTAGCACCACATCCATTTGAAAGAACAAACTTGGGACAAGCTTTTTTGGACAAAGGGAGTAACATGCAAGATGAGGTCACGGATGGTCCTTCCTCCATTATCTCACAAAAATTAACATGGGCATGTGTGCCTACATAGATTAGATCGATCGACAGAAGAACACGATGATGGACAAACGAATTGTGCACGCAACAAACGCACATGAATGCATGCATGCGGCCTCACCACGATGCAGCTAGCTAGCTAAAGTTAGTTACGAGCGGCCGGTTGTCCCTGCCGGCGAGTACGGTTTGACCCAACGAACCGTCACCAGACCGGCGTGCTTGCCGTCTTCCTCCTCGTCTCCGGCATGCATGCAACCCATGGGCCGGCCGCGTCCAAAAAAGACGAGTTTCTCTTCTTTTTTGTTTAATTTGGATTTGGACAGCACACGATCGACACAAATATGCCCCAACGATCCTCGTCGTCTCCGACCCTCAAACCCGCCGCCATCTCCATCTCCATCTTGACCGCTAGCTCTCCCGTCGTCTTCTCCAAGTTCCCGCACGCATGCATGGACGGCCGCCTGGGACCCACCCTTCAAATCAGTTGGGTCGACGTTACTCCGGTTGTCCCGGCTGTTTCAGCACGAGACCGTCCTTGCCACGGCCCCCATGGCCACAACACGTGGCTTCCTTCCCTCACGCACAATAACCAGCCAATCATGCATCGGTCATCGCAGCCGTATCCAGGCCAGCCCGCACGCCGCACCCAAACCTCTTCTTCATGCCGGCGGTGGCGGTGCGAGAGAAGAGGGGCTGGAACATCTCGCCACTTGAACCCATTGATCTCCGCCTACAGGTTGGCCAAGGCCGGCAGGCTAGGGATGAGCACCTCGCCCCCGGTGTCGCCGCCGACCCCCTTCTCCAAGGGGACGTTGGACGGCGTCATGTGCAGCATCAACCAGCTGCTGCCGCCATGACCGTGCTTCTTCGCCTTGCCGCCGGCGCCACCATGCATGGCGGTTCTTGATCTTAAGCCAGTGCAGGCCCAGCACATAGAGCAGGAAGGGGATGATCGAACACGGCCGGCTCGTGGTTGAGCGCGCGGTGACTCGTGTCGGTCGCTTCGTTTGAGCCAACCAACGTGCGCGCGTACGTACGTACGTCAGCCAGCCATAATTAAGCCGGCCAACGTGTCTTTGGCACGTACGCGCGTACGTACGGATTTCAGCCTCCGAAAATCGATCGTGCACATGCACATACATCATGAATGTTTTCACGTACGTGCACTCACCCAGCGACGCTAGCTAATTAATCTTGTTTTAAAATTTAAAACAATGCATCTTAATCTTGTTTTGTATGCTTGGCTACGTGCATGCATGAGAAAAATCAAGTCCTTCGTCACACATATACGTAGTACTACAAAGAGAAGAAGTTATTTTTTACGCATGGCTTTTTTTAGGGGGAACGTTGTTGCTTTATTCAAAGTTCAGAGCTCCATCCAAAACAATCTCCGAGCTAACACACTCGGGAGACACATGGAGCCAGGTTTTACACAACGACTAATCCACCCAACCTAGCTAGGACATGTGCGACTTTATTAGCCGATCGTCGCACCCAAGCAACCCTAAACTCAAGAAAAGAGTGAAGTAACTCTTTAACCTCGTCAACTAGTTGCCCATTTGCAGAGAAATCCCGTTGCTCGTTTCTGATCTTGCTTACCGCCACTTGGGAGTCCGTATCGAGAATAACCTTCTGAACATTAAGTTCTTTCGCTAGAACAAGGGCCCGCAGATACGCCATCTGCTCCGCCACCTCAGCATCGTGAGCGGAAGGAAACAAATGGCATGCTCCCGCAATGAACTTGCCATGGTCGTACCTAAGTACGGCACCCCCCCCCCCCCCCCCCCCCCCCCCTCCCGATTCTTGGTGTTTTGCCATAACACCGTCAGCATTAGCTTTGATCCATCCTTCAGCTTGCTTTTTCCATCGCTCCAACGCGTTTATTTCCCTCTGTTGAGGCATTTTCTCACGCACAAACTTCCATTCAGCAGCGAGCCGAAGCACTCGTTCACATATACTTCCTGGGTCTTCCATTCTGCATGTCTCCTTTGCTTCATTCCTCGTAGTCCATAGCTCGTACCAACTCCTAATCACAATTTCCTTTTCTTCAGACCCTGTAGAGCTAAGCCACTCCATGAGCCATGCACGTAAGGCCGCCGGGTCCTGAACCTGCACCGGAAGGCACGGCAGCGGGGCAGTGACAGCCTCACTCAGGCGCCTCTAAAACTCAATTGCATGCGGGCACCTCCAAAACCTATGCATAGTATCTTCTTCCCTGCCACAAACAACACAGAAGACTCCAGATTTAATCCTTCTTCGGTTCAGTTCCACACCAACAACTAACCCATTTCTAATTAACCTCCATGCATGGATCTTTATTTTATTTGGCACGTCCGTATCCCAATGCCGAGTCCAACTTTTCTGGTTGGCCGAGGGATTGGAGCATGAGGCCGGTGCCCTACTCGCCGTCTTGATTGATACGCTGAGATGATACGCCGACCAGACTGAAAACTTCCCATCTTTTGTATAATTCCAAGCTTTGTAGTCCTCTCTGCCCGGGCCACCCACTACGATCTTCTGAACGTCAGCAGCGTCACCATCAGAGAACACTTGGTTGAGCTTAGATGCATCCCAGCCCGTACCCTCCATATTCACATACATATTTGGGTCAAGTGTGGTTGATTGGACGGCACGACGGCAAACCCTTTGGTAAATTCGGTTAAGTTCTTACACGTAAATAGAAAGAGTGGACGAGTAGAAATGACGTGCAAACAGATGTGCGAAGTGAGGCCTAGCCAAGCAAACAACAAACTTAGTGAAGGCTATAGCAAAGGGAAGCAACACTCAACACGTAACCAACCAAAATGGGATAACTAGGTGAATTGGACGGTGGCACGTAGTGACGCCAGGCACAATCTCAATCAAGTGCTTTTCTTTAGCTGCAATGCTAGATACAAAGTGGATAGTGGGGCGAAGAGACACGGGACACTTAGCCGAGCAAGCCAACAAATGATTAGGGTCTGCGGGGCATAGATGAGAACGATACAGAGTGAATTCAGACACTTAGAACGACAAACAGATATAGTGCTGTGTATAACTACACACCATGGTGGAAAGCCAACTCACATGTCCTTATTATTTGAAAAGACTGACAATTTGTGTGTGCAAAATATTTTCTTCCAAGTCAACTTATTTATTTTATGACAAGAAAACAAGTGGAAATGTGACCTCCTGCTCCCAGGCCCAAAGTAAACTAGTCCGCTCTCTCTTCCGTCGGGTGTGGGCAGACGGCTGGGAGTGAATGAACAATCAACGAGCATCAGTGGGGATCAAATAGTCAGCAGCGAGCAGACGTCCCATCGAAACAAAAAACCCACCGATCCAACCATGCCCACTCGCTCGATCCCATCGAACGAAACCCTCGGATTCACTCGTATTGATTCTGGGAGATGGTAGGTGACCAATCAACCTTTTGAACTATTGTTCAAGGTATTTCAAAAAAGTTTACTATTTGATGCTAGGAAATAACGAAGGTATACTATTATATGTGGCATTCCCTTGGTAAACATTGCTCTAGTACCATTCTACTCCTCGTGTGATTACTCAAAGTCTTGACAACTATACTTTTTTGGGGATATATTTAAATTATTATATTATTCTAGCTATGCCCCATAATTATAAAATGTGTAGTGGGAAGCTTTAGGTGCTTGAAACATTATGGTATTTAATTGTTCCCGCGGTTAAAATTTGTATGTCAATATACTGCAAGTCATTATTTTCTGTGATAGGATACTTTATACCTATCATTTTAACGACTAATCATGGTATTACACTAAAAGATAAATCAAATATATATTATTATATGCACATTTCCCTTGTTAAATATTATTCTAGTATCATTCTTACCCTCGTATGATTAATCACAGCCTTCATGCATAATATTCTTATCCTTGTATGATTACTTACTTATAAGAGCTATATTCATATTTGAGCATATTGGATTGTAAGGCTATTAGCCTCGATTAGTGAAGGACCAAACAAATAAAATAACCCATTGGGGCAGTTACAAACTTGTATGGGTTCACTTTACTTGGCCATACATGGTCTAGATATATTATTCTCAATTATCTCAAACAATATTTTTGAATTTCCAAGACTCAAGTCTACAAACTATCCAATTTGTGATCCATTATTTTATGGGTTGTAATCCTATTGTAATGACACATCCTGCAAATAGCTACATTTCTCAACAATGTCATTTCATGTACTTGTATTGAGCGGGACAAATGAGATGGAATCACATGGATGGATATATTGGATGAGAAAGACATGGCGGGAGATAGTGAGACACGAGAAATGGACGGGATACACGTGGCATAATAATTAGTTGGACCATTTCTTTCCAACAAAATAACGGTCGACATGTGAGCACAACAGTCGGCCCAAAGTGGGGCAGTCCAATGGCCGAGTGAATGAGGCACGCATCAGCGGATGTGTGGACACATGTGCGATGGCAACGAGTAGCGTTGTGTTCCCGAGAACACGGACGGTAGCGGCTGCTATATCAATCGCGCGGAGCTCGAGAATAGTCGCGCGCATTTAGGTCATGGGTACGTGTCTTTATTGTTATATTTTTGAAATTGGACAATTTATGAGTTAAAAATATTTTCCACCTACAGTAAAAGCCAGTCCGAGACTCGAGAGTTCTATAAAACATCATCCTACAAACGATTGTAAATTTTCAAAATCGCATTTTCGAAAACAACCGCAGGCAATAAATGGCTACCAAGCGCTTGATAAAATCATTTTGAGTAAATCATACCATTATCCAAAGTCATATGATTTTATGTGAGTGTCAATGGCTAACACAATTACAACATATAGTCGAAAAATCCTACAACTAAGGGTGTGATAGGTGACACTTACTTCGGGGGAGATAAGGGCATACTGCTGTCACCATGTGTTTTTTTTACAAAAATGATCCAGATCTATTATCAAAGACCAGCAGAAGTACAAAACATCTCGAACATTATAGCCGTTCCTAGATCCAACCGCTGGGAGCCCGGGAATGACCATGAGCGTCAGGTGACGGGTACGTGTCCTCCCTACAATTATTTAGAAAAAGAGGTTGACAATTTGAGAGTGCAAAAATATTTTCGCCCAGCTCGATTAATTTATTGTATGAGAAAACATATATAAAAAATGTGAACCCCACTCTCGGGCCCGCTCTATCATTAAATCAACCCGCTCTATCTTTCATTGGATGTGGGCGGGCGGCTGAGATATGCACAAGAGGGGGATCGATCCGTGGGAGACGACGAGTAACCAATCACGAAGAAGCAATCCTGCACTTAGTTATAGAGGTATCGATCCGTGTGAGATGAGAACCAGCCAATCAGCAGCGAGTAGCCGTCCCGTCAAAAGAAAACCACCGATCCTAGCGTGCCCAGCTATCCACGTAACATGGATCCGTGGGAGATGGCAGACATTCAATCAGATTAATAAATAATCAAATAGAAGCAATCCACTCCCTCATGGCCCCCAGCAAAGCGCGAGAGGGACGAAACCCCCAGCCATGGATCGATCCGCGAGAGCGTACGGGTAACCAATCAGAACGCAAGGATGCACTCCATCGATCCGTGGGAGACTACGAGCAACCAATCAAAAGTAAAAATCCACTCGACCCAGCAAAACTGCGCTTCCCATAGAGAGAGAGATAGGGGCTCCGCCTCGCAGGAGCGTTTGCTCTTTTGTTTTTGCATTTTTTTAACTCATTTGCTCTTTTTTATATCTATAATACCTCGTTTGCCCTTTTCTGATGTGATTTTTTTTAATTGTTTTCTCCTTTTACCCTTCATGTTTATTTATCTTAAGATATTGTTGGAACGAGTTATGAACAAAGTGCACTATCCATGAATAGATCCTTTGAGCCACACAACATACCATGGAATGACTTGTCGAACAGTTGCAAATGGGTATCCTTCGGGATATCCTATGACCATCTTTAGTTCGAAAAAATTATATAGGTTTTCTAGAGTCACATCACTTGTCAAAAAAAAATCATCCAGTTGGATTAAGAAGAGTCGGGGTCTCAAATTTCCATCCCTAACAAAACGAAATAATTGGGTTCTTTTTTTTAACCATGCAGGACAGATGCATGTGATGTGATCATAATAGAGGAGCAAAGAAATACAATGTCCAGGAGAGTACACGGGCAAAGGACCACAAAAGACCAAAGAGCGACTGGAAAAGAGAAATTACAATGACTAAGTGAATAAGCAAAACCGGTAGCAATGGAAGATGACCTAGGTAAACAATGATTCAAAACAGCTAGCTCCCCACTTTATATCAACATTAAACATCACACTTGATCTGATTTACCACGCGATCGAGTGAGCTAGCCCTGTTCTAGAAGACTCCGTTGTTGTGTTCCTTCTATATGGACCAAGTGACCAGGGATGCCAAGTTGTTGAGTTTCTTCTTTTCTCCGCACATGGGGCACTAATCCTCGCCAAGGACCACCATTCCGTGAACGTAGTGTCGGTGGAAGGGCGACTGTCCAGAGATTAGCCGAGCCAAGCACCCTACACCAAATGATATTGGATATTGGACCACCAATAAGCGAATGGTCAGTATTTTCAGTTGGAGTAGCGCAGAGGACACAACACTCATTACGAGGGAGCCCCAATTTAGCTCGGCTATCAGTAGTCTATATCCTTTTCTGAACCGCGAGCCATATGAAAAATTTGCAGCGTAAGGGGGCATGAATTCCAGGTGGCCTCAGCCGAGCAGAACGCCGACAAAACAGTGAAACAAGCTCCATGAGCGGATTTGGTATATATAAACGACTTGAAGCGTTTGACGACCATGACCAAGCATCATCTTTGTCAGCTATGACTTCAAACTCTGGAGGGCCTCCCAAAGATTGAGGATATGTCAATATCTAGTGGGTTATTTATATCGTCCTTAAGCCAGCAACCATCAGACATAGTCTAAGCTACCGTTCTTTTGGATTTTATTTGGCCTAAAACGACCTTAACAATATCTTTGGCAATGGCATTAATAGATTGATCATTGAGGCAGCCATCGTACCAAATAGAGATGGATTTTCCGTTGCCCAGAATCACCTTGGCGATGGAATTTAAAATTGCACTATCTCCATCACCAAGAGACACACCTAAATGCCGCCAAGGTTTACCCAGTTCTGTCTGAGTCATCCAAGCGTGCCTTGTCTTCATGGTGCTTGATGGTTCTTCGAGCCAACACTTTTAAGGTGAGAAATAAAATTGTACAATACAACTGAAATAAAATTATATAACATGTCCTCGAGTAAGAAGGGACAAACACACTATAACGAAACAGACTTTCGTCCCGTTTAATATATAAAGCACAAATGGTCGAATTGATACAAACTGGTGAGAAAATTATCATGCAAACTGATCAAAAGAAGAAGAAAATAGTATCCGAGCTAGTGGCACAATTACAACTAACCCAACAATGAACATGAGAACAAGAGACACCCAAGATTGTGGTGTCCTCCTCGGTCTATGAACCACCAGGGGCACTCCGGTGATAGGCCATCTAGTTCTTGAAACCACCACACGTTTGAAGTGACATAACGAAGATGGGGAAAATAGGGCTTAAGTTACAAGTAATCGCAACTATGAAAACCACTCCTACTTATTTGATCGTTGTGTCACACACATTGCATATACCTCAGATAAGTGTGTCAAATTACACAACTCCTAAGTGTGGGTCACCTCTTTGTCTATGGTCGTACAGATGAAATACAAGAAATACAATGTGATGTGCACATATAAAAATAGAATATAATATTGTGCTTAGTAAGAAATCAATGTGCTTTAACGCCCGAATCCTAGGCTCATGGCAGCTTCCTTGTCAATGGAGAAATTTCCTGTGCTGCCAATAAACCCCGGGGAGTGAGCCTCGTATAGCGACACCCCAAGAAGGCTCTCTGTCTCTTCAGGACTCTGCCCCGCCCATGGATGTTGCAGAACCTTCCGCAGACGGCCAAGTTTGTCCGTGACTTCCTTCATGGATGGCCTGTTGTCGCCACACATCTCCAAGCACTGTCGTGCTACCTCTGCGATCTCTTCAACAATCTCGGTGCTCTTGATGTCCTTGACCTGATCTTCCAATATCTCCTCGAGCCTTTCTGCTTTCATTGCATCCAAGAACATCATAGATAGAGTCTTCTCATTTTCGGGAGCTTCGAGGTTGAACGCCTTCTTGAGGGTGAGCAGCTCCACAAGAACGACCCCGAAGCTATACACGTCGCTCTTATCTGTCAATTGGCATGTACACAAGTACTCTGGGTCGAGGTAGCCACAGGTTCCTTGCACGAGCGTGACGAACTGCGACTCGTCTGACGGTGCCAGGATGGAGGCGCCGAAGTCGGAGACCTTTGCGGTGTAGCCGCCGTCAAGGAGGATGTTGGAGGACTTGCGGTGTACCTTGTTATCTTGTCTGTTTTCATCTCAATACGATGCAATGTTGTTGTGTTTTGTGATTTATAGGCATCGGGAGGAGTTAGCCGCAAGACTTGAAGCACAACAGAGAGCATTTGAAGAGATACAAAAGAAGCAGCAAGAAGAATTGGAAGCTCTAAAGAAGATCCAGCAAGAGAAGAATGAAGCCTGGACAAAGAAGCAAAAGGAGACGGATAATCTGCTTGATTTTCTCTTGAGGGCTCAAGCAACTCAGCAGTCCCAGTCAAAACCAGATGGTTCATGAATGCCATCCTTACATTGGAATCATCAGGATAACATATGTGGTCTTTAGTTAATATTAGTTTTCATCTTGTCTATTATCTGTGTCAAACTTGAGTCAGTTTTTTACTGTCATTTTTGTTTACAGAATGATTTGGCTGAGACAATTTCATATATAATATGATTTGACTTTCATATCAATTTATGATGTGATTTTTCTCTTTAACTTTTTCATATAATCTGATGTGATGTGATGTGAAGTAAATACTTTTTCATCGAAATTTAGATTCGAAAGAAAGTAACTATATTTTTGATGATGTCATCTTCATCCATAATAAAAGTAGTGGCACTAGTAGTGGGATAGCCTATGGGTGTTGATGTGGCATAAAGTTAGTGACGTTGCCTCGTCACCGAATATGGTACAATATTGCATATTTTCTCCTAACATGTGACAGTAATTGACCGTCATGGAAATAGCAAGTCGATGACGTTCTATATAACGTCATCGAAGGTCCCAATTTCGATGACGTTTTTGCGCGCGCGCCGTCACTAGGAGTAATCTGTGACGGGGATTCCGTGACGATGCTTGTGACGCCCATAAAATGTCACCGTGGGGTAATTTGTGACGTTATTAGCTATTCGATGACATTTTTTAGCTCGTCATAGTAGGCCCGATCTCTTGTAGTGAAAATAGAAAAAAATAGAAAAACCCCTCCATCTCCATGATGGAGCGCGGCAGGAGGAAACGGACGGCATCGTTGTGTGTGTGGTGAGAGTGGTGGGATGGAGACCGACGGATCAACTTAGCAGCAGCACAACTTTTCCACCCCACGCTACTACTATGGCCTGTCCTGGGGGGCACGGTGAGGACCACTTAATAGTAGCGCAGGGTTTCTGTATCCGCGCTACTACTACCTTGTACCTGTAGCGTGTGGCTTCAGGCCGCACTTATACGAAATAGCAGTAGCGCGGCACATTTAACCCGTGTCACTATTAAGTGGTTGCCTATATGGGTTTTCCTAGTAGTGATCGGAGTGGCGGGCAGTCCTTGTAGTGGCAGTCCTATGAAAGATAGTACATTACATGTCATCGTCTTTCTAACAAATTACACAAGGAGAAAACCTGAGGTTTCAAAAGGAAAAAAGAACATCATTGCCATGTCATCATCTAGTTTCTATTAGGGGAAAATAAGACAAGGTGTGAGCTCCATGCTCAAGTTCCATTTATGGTTTAGTTGAATTGAGCCTCGATTAGTTTTCAAAGTTTGGTGTTACCAAGACATGAGCCATGCCGGGATATGTGGAATGTTATAGCTACTATGGAAAATCTGGATGTTACCACTGTACATGGAAGATTATAAATGGTGCCAAGCCATCAAACCTAGGAAATCCAACTTCCAAATAAAGTTGCATAAGTCTATGTACCAAACACCATGTACCTGCCTGAGCACATCGCAGAGACAGATTTGACATGTGTGGTCGATGACAAAATTATAGGGACTGTCTATTTAACATTCGACTGATTTCCAATTGACTTTCATTCAAATTTTCTGACAACTAAAGAGATGACACCTGTATGTCCAAACACAGACGATACTTGTATGTTTGTATGTCCAACAAAACGGGCCGGACTAAAAGTTCTTACCCGGTTCTCACCGAACCAAAACATAACCCGATTCATTTCTGCTCAACTACGCAACCAACCAGGCCCTCCTGGACCACAAAACACGCCTAACAAAAAGAGAACAAAAACAGGATTATCAGGTTTTACAGAACACCAACACTCTCCTACTCTTTTTTGCTCACCCTTATAATGTACAAACACCTTTTACGTGAACTTGTCTGCAGAAAACATCAAAGAATCTAGTGAAAAAAATGGAATCATTAGGTTCTAACTGACTGAAAGCAACACTGAAATTTATTTAGATCAGGGTAAAAACAGTGAACCAAACAGGAAATACAGAGTTAAAAAAGCATTCTAAATGCACATGAAAATAAGGGCGTTTGGTAAGTACACATGAAAATATGTGCTGCATTACAGTGTAATGTAGCTGCAATTTACATTGTCAGAAATCCAGGAAATTAGAGATAAAGCATGGACTATGATAAATGTGGGATATTGCATTAAGACAACTGAGGATATGCAGTGAAAAAATCAGGGGAGCTCCACTGTAAATACCTACATTATATACAATGTAAAAAGTGGGGTATTTACAGAGTGTAATTTACCTTATAAAGGATAAAGGGGTAGCTAGGCACAACCACAACGCCCACGTCGGCAATGAACAGTGCAGCGAGCTCGCGTGCGTGCGTTCTGACCGCGACGGGGTGTGCTGCTGCTTTTCTACTCGCCCTTGGTTGTACCCAGCGGCATTGGTGGTCCCCTGATTTGGGTTGGTCCCGCTTGGCTGTCTCTTATGAGCAAGCGGGCAGCAGCGAGAGAAAAAGAAAAGAAAAAGCGAGCGAGCAGCAGCCAAAGAAAAGAAAAAGGAGAAGCGAGCGGGCAGCAGTGAGACCTAGCCGGCTTCTCCCCGCAGCCGCCTCCTCTCCTGCCGCCGCCGCTGCCGCCACCTCTCCTTTCTCACCCTCACCGGTCACCGTCCACCTCCCACCCCTCCTTCTCCGCCTCGTCGCGCTGGCCACCTTGTGCTCGAGCCGAGGAGCGACTCGGCAGGACGAGGGGAGCAGGGCAGCAGCCAGCCATGCCTCGTCCGTGTCGCGTGGTGGCCCAGATGTGGCCGCCCCGTGCTCTGCAGGCGCCTGTCGGCCTCGATCCGGCCTTGGCAGGAGGAGCTTGAGTCGAGGAGCGCGGCCTCAATCCGGAATCGGCAGGAGGAGGGGAGCAGCAGCCAGCACGCCTCGTCGCAACTAATTCCCCATCTCTTCTGGTTGCACCTCCCCCTGTGAGTTCCTCTTTCTAATCCCTTTCCTCTCTAAATTAATTCACGTTTTTAGTGTTCCTACTGTCTATGGCTGCCATAGGTATTTTCTTTCTTCCCACTTCTCCTCTCCATTTTGAGTCTGTCCTGATTTCTAGATCTTGTGGTGTTAGACGCGGCCACAGGCTGCCGCCTGGGACGCCTCTGCATCATCGTCTATGGAATGAAGGGAGCAGCAGCCACAGCCGCAGCAGGCGGCGGTGCTGGCATACACATTGGACGTTCCTCGCTTCAGCTTTAGGAGAGATTCGATGATGACGCAAGGGCCCCCACTTACTGTGGCGCTACACAGCGGTGTCACCAGCCCTTCTGCCGGTATGGTAGCTCCTCTTCTCTTGTTTCGTACTGATGCAAAAGGAGACGTGCAAATCTGGAGATTAGCCAATGAGATGTAGTTGTTAAATTTGTCTATTTTGATTTTGGTACAATTTTGTAGGGATGGACACATGGATTTAATTGTACCCTCTGAAAGCCACACAAATTCAAGTAACCAAGAACTTCAGTGAGAGTGTATATCCCAACTGTCCAAGCGTGGTTCTCTACATGGGCTGCGTCATCACGACCAGTTTGACGATTCAAGCCAAGGTGAAAATATTGTCCTCTCTTTATTTCTGAGTTGTGTGAGATGTGATTTTGTTCATAATTTGTGTGGAGCTTGAAGCACATCAACATGAAATTGGAGATGATTCTTTGTCCATGAGATCTTCCAAAAACAGGAAACAACACAACAAAGTAGTCACTATGAGTTGTACCATGTTCTGTTATTTTGTTTGCTTGCTCGGAAATCCCTGTCAGACTTTTGCTTTCATTCTATTACATGTAAATGAATTACTTAATGAATGTGAGACCTGCTATCATATTATATCCTTTGGAGCTAACTCATGTTGCTTTATTTTACTTGCAGGGTTGCATTATATCTTCACGTATCATATCTATTATTTTGAGGATCACAGAAACAAAACACATATTTTATAGGTGTTCCTAATGGCAACAGTGGTAATCAACAATGAGAGAAAAAAAAGGTGAGACTGGATTTGTACTAGGTATGTTCCTCATCTCTCTCAGTCCTTGTTCTAATCCCCACCCTGATGTAATCGCTTCTTCACAACTGCTGGATGTCTCTTAGGGAATGAATGCCATGGATTATTTGGATTCTTGTTAAGCTGGCCACTAATTAAACTGTTTGCCCCCTTGTTAAAGCTAATCATAGTAATATCTGGTGATCGACCGGCTGATGTGTGCGGTGGCAACCACATTCATGATGATGAACTTAATCAAATTTGTAGTTAAGTTAGTGCTAAATCGCACGTGTGTATATTCAGGTTCAGTACGTGTTACAGTTGTCAAGCACAAGCTCACGAGCACTCAAGCAGTTTTATTAGGATATGTAGATTTAAAAAGAAATAGGTACAGTCACTATGATAAATATCAGTAGCATGCACTATATATATGTATGCAGAACAGATCATAGTCATGATTTTGTATTGCTCGGATCTCGGATCGATATTCGTATGCACCGATCATTGATTCGGTCTTAAGGGGTTACATGAAAATGACTTATAGTAGCCAGTGCTACCACTAATAGTGCAATTGTATATTTTGAGCAAGGAAGCACGTTAACCACTCAGTATTAGAGTAAGATGCTACATGTCGAAGTACCATCTAAAAAGGACAGATAATTTACTTTGTGAAAAATCTTGGTAGAAAAATAGTGTAACCTTTTGGCAGTGGATTGCGTATAATACCACGACACTGCTATATCTGTCAAAACCTGAGCTACATATAGTAGTTAGTAAATGGAATTTTTTGATGAAAATACTACTGCATAATGATTATGCTAGCAAAGCTTCATCCTCGGATGAATATGAGATGCATTCTTTGGCCCCTCTAATTGCCATGTGAAGAACGTGATCTTGCGATTCATTCTCCCTTTATGCTAAATCTATTTCTTTCCAAAAGGCATACTACTCTTCTTGTGCTTCCTTTATGCTCTCTTATCATATATTATGTCATTTTTATTTTCCTTATATGTCATATTATAGCTTGTGCAGTCTTTGCCAATCTATAACCGTTATTTCGCTGGTCAAAATAGTTTAAAGGATGAGCAGTACAGTGGAGGGGATTGTATGACAGTCCAAGGAAGTCTCTAGCAGAATGCAGTTTTCTGGGACCAGTTTTTTAACCGTGGACTTTCCGTGGAAGGATACGTACATCTGCCTTATTCGGTGAGATCATAATTATGTGTCATTTCATTCCAATCACACAACATAAATGCTTATTGTTAGTTATTAGTAACATCAACACGACTTCCCTAGGCGCAAAGGAAAAATGTGCCCATGATAACACTGGATGCGTCCACTTACCTTTCTGCTCTGTTTCTTTAATAAGCCCAATTATTTTCAGCTTAAATTTGATAAGTTAGTGTTTCATGATCCAGATAACCAAAACTGGGTCCTCTACCAAGCACCTGTCCAGCCCTGTGTGAGCTACACTTCAATTTGTATTCTCAGGTGAGTTACTTGCTATCGTCGCCACTCAAAATCCTCTTTGTAATTAATTTCTTTAAGCGTCAAATTGTGGTTGATTGGTCTGCCTAGATGGTGAAAGAACATATAACTTGTATTTGCCAAACTAGAGAATGATATGAGTACATTATGGATTGTAAATATAGTACTTTCTTCACTTTACATTGTTGGACTCTGAATTACGCACTTAGTCCTGTCAAGTACTTATAGAAATATTCCCTACAATTCTGCTATTTCAACCAATCATTAACTTTATTCGGTCAGGTTCTCATCTTACTAAAAAAGTATCTACAAATAGGTGAAAAGGAAAAAAAATACAGTAGATCCTGGTTCTATGGTTGGTACCTCTTTAGTTTCAGACTTACGTATGCAATGATTGTCTAAAAAGAAAGATGGTGACAGATAGTAGCGGCTGCCTGCAGAGGAGAGGTCGAGGATGGATCCCTATTCATGTAGGAGACACCAACATAGGTGAGCTATTTCTTCCACTTTTCCTCATCTTTCCATGGTGAACTGAGCTCGTCCTTCTAATTGATGGCTTCCTAATTTTTTTCTTATGCACGTAGTGTTTGGGTCACAGACTCACGGTTGATTCCTTCACCGAGTTGCATTGTAGTACAAATGGCCTCTCTTTTCTGATGGTGCTATGGTGTCCCTCTCCAGGTTAGCTGCAACCAAGTTGTAGCTTGGTCAGATCTGTTGCATGAGGCAGGAGAAGAATAAGAAAATTTGTCAGATATTTCATGTGCAAGTTCGGCAGCGGGCAATGGTCGAGATAGAGTTGGGTGCACATCATATATATACAAGTACCTCTAATTTAACTCTGTAAGAGCTCCCAAGCAAAAGAAGGAACAACTATCCATCAGCATTATTTGTCATATTTCTTTTTATGGAAGCTAAGAACTAGGCTGAAATGCGCAGGTATCTTAACGTTTGCTTGTCCTAATGCAGATATGGAAGATTTAAAAGCCTTTGTGAAAGATTCCGGTTTTGCAGAAGCCAATGATCAGACACACCGTGACCTTACTTCTGGATACAATATTGATGAGGTTAATTCTTTACAAAAGTAGATTTCAGTGTTTTTTGTTGCATTTTGATGGGTTCCTCTTTTGCTTGTTTTCAGAATTGTTGTGACTACATTTCTCTGCATACCATTCATGTTGCAATATGTTTGCTGAATTAAATGTGCTCTACTTGAAAGAAAATAACGCACATCATAATCATATGCCATTGTTCTGACTTGAGCACTGCCCATTGCAGGAAGGCCTACAACCTTGCTTTGCATTGTTCAAGTATATGGATGGCCTCATGTAAGTATCTGAAATTTGTTTTCTTGCCAGGCTATGGTTGACTACATATTAAGATTTCGTTCCATTATGCTTATATTGCTAGGCTTTTAGTTCATCCTTCTCTTTCCCTAGGTGGCTACTGCAAAGTACATAGACGTCGATTTACTTGCTAGGCCTGATTGGATTTTTCACCTTTTTTACCCGTTATTCCCTTTGGACCTATTGATCTGCGAATTTGCTTTAGAACTGACGGCGCCTCATTATGTGATACTTAAACTAAACAAAGGTGCGTATTTGGGAAATTGATAATCAAATATTGGACTTCGAATCAACAGAAAAGAGATGCTTTGTGACAAAATATATATCTGAAACGTCTGCACAATAATGTTATAGTTTATGTTAGATGGCATAGTTTCAGATTTTTATTATGACAGCAAGATGCCAACGCAAGGTGCTTGTGCATGAATAAACCATATGAATTTGTATTACTAAAATCTGAATTTCTGAACAGTCTGAACCTACGCTCGATCATATAAGTTGTGCGTCAATCTTCTATGCATATCTCTTATCAGCTCATTCTGTACTGTCTAATTATTTTAAGCAAACCAGGTTGATAAATATACACATGCTCTATGATTAACAATCCCGCTGAGAACACCCAAAAATTAACGATTTTAACATCTTTGCTGCTTGCTTGCAGAGAGTGACCGTGAAAAAAAGAAGAATTAGATGGTACCAACAGCCATAGTGAAGATGCCAGCGGTAAGCATATGTCTCAATTTGGAAGCCATACATGTTATTTATGACTGTCCTTAAACCCTTCTTACCATTCCCCGGCCAGTCCATGCGCTTTGCCTTAAGAACGACAATGGTGTCCGCGCCTACAACTATCTCAGGAAGCCACCGGTTAATCCAGTTTCATATTCCGCGCAACGAGCCTGCTTACATAATGTTAAGCATCCATCGCTTGCAGACGTTCTCGCTACTTAATTCATACCTTACTACTTCATTGTTTTGTTACAGAAAGCAACTCTGAAGCAAGTAAACAAACACAGGGCCTCGCACACTTATTATCACTATACCAACAACAAAAAAGGTCAATGCATGGACATAAAAGAAATTTTCATTGCAACTGTTTATATGTATCTTTTTCAATGCAACAGAAAAGGTAAATGCATCGCTAAAAAGGGTAAACATGATTTTTAAAGTACAGCAGATGTGTTTCTCTAGGAAGTTAAGAAATATTACTTGATCAATAGTGCATAATCTCTATTCTGTACCCAGATTTTGTTGTTTCCTATTACATTTGAGTAGAGTTTCCTGGTACTTGAAAGACAATATATGCATGTGTCCTACTTTAGTTTGAACGAGCTGAAAGTCCTATTATTCTCAAAGTTTTTATCATCTATCGGTATATGCAGGTATACTGATGGAATATGCACCCGATGACTCTGCCTACTGTTAACGACTATATGTTTTGGTCTTAAACCAATGTAAATAAGCTATCATGAACCGAGCTTACAACTTTGTTTTGGTCCATCATGCTACCACATTGTAATATATATTGTTATGTATGAACATGCTACCTAAGTATCTATTAAGTTGATTCTAAATCAATCACACACATATGATTTGAATACTCGGCTTGCTCTTGCTTTTTGCGTCATGGGCGCAACGGGTCATCTAGTATACCAGAAGATGGGCACCGGAGGTGGGCCGAGGAGAGCACAACCCACCAGGGCGAGCCTGGGCTCCTTGGCGCGCCCAGGTGGGTTGTGCCCACCTGGTGGGTCCCCTCTGGTACTTATTGGCTCCAATATTTCTTATTTATTTCATAAAAAATCCTCATGAAGTTTCAGCTCATTTGGAGTTGTGTAGAATAGGTAGCCTGGCGTAGCTTTTTCAGGTTCAGATTTCTAGCTGCCGGAATTCTCCCTCTTTGAGAGTACCTTGCATATTATGAGAGAAAAGGCATTAGAATTACTTCAAAAAGCATTATTATGCATAAAAACATTATAAATAACAGTAGGTAAACATGATGCAAAATGGACTTGTCACGCCTCGCCAACTTCCACCGCTGCCTCGCACGGCAGGCATGCCGTGCCATGTTTGCGTCGGACTACGCCCATGGTGCGCCCATTGCATCGGCGTGCCAGCAGAGGGGTTGCGCATCCTCCACCGCGTTCGGACGCCAGATGGACCGCACCGCCTCCGGTGAGGCAGCGATGGTATGCGTACCGCCGGATCCATGTGCCATTTGGGCAGACACAGTGGATACTCGACGGAAGGAGACCGAGCGCTTTCGACCACGGGCCTCCTCCCGGGAGCGGCGGAGTGCAAACCGGACGACCATCTCCTCCTCGGGGCCGCATGGGATGAGCTCGGGGTCGACGAATGTAGAGATGTAGGACTCGGATCCGCTGCTCGTCATGCCGGAGAAGGCTTGAGATAGCAGGGTGGGAGCTTGAGTGATGGAGGGGAGTGGAGGGAAGTGGCTAGGGTAAGGCACGAGCAGCGGATGGGGAGAAATATATGTGGGGTCGGGTGGGCCAGTGTTGGCTGGGTCCGAAGTGGCCTGGGCGCCCCATATCTGCCCTATATTTAGGCTGGATACGAGGGATGCCGATCAGCCCGGCCGTTTTAGGCCAGTTTGAGGCGCCCATCTGAATCGTTTTTTTGTGACTGGTCGGTGATCGGGCCGTCCGCCCGGACGTTTGAGACGGGTGTAGGACACTGTATGTGACGACATCTACAAACCACGATGGGGTGGGTACTCTGGGTAGCCGTTGGATGAAATGGGCAAATGGGCGGTGCATGGTGGGATGGCGTGGTATCACCCATGGTACCTGGTGATTACCGTTTGTTCACTCTTCTTCGCGATCTTTCGGATGGACTTTTGAAACATTTCAGTCACGCGAGCGGTGAGATGAGCCATTCAGTATCTTCACTCTTGTGAGTGGTCTCAAGATGTCGTGAAATATACTTGGGAATAAAAGAATGACCCGCCACTGAAAACTAAGTATCTTCCTTCTTTGTTGACCCATATTATGTTACCATAAACTTCTCGTTTCTAATTAATTATATATCACATCATCTATATTGTCTAGATATGTGTGGTATTATCACTTATGTTATTCTCACTATAGGTTGCATTAATTTAGCGTTGTCTACCGTACAAGTCCGACATGCACTTCTCTCGCTGGAAACAGAGAGCCTTGTAATGGCGGGTGCCCATTCCCCCCACCCATGGCCTTTCCCACCAAGCGCCCCCCGTGCCCACGGGACCGTCGTCGCCTCACACCATGCATCCTCCCTCATGACTTGCTGTCGTTGCCAAGCTGACATGCATCGCAACCCCCGCGGCCGATGTGCCGCTCCATCGTGCGCCATCAACATCTCCTCTGGACCGACGCCATGACGTCCGTGCTCCACCACGCGCAGGAGACCGGATATTCCCCACCCCTTTTCGGAACAGGGTCCACCGCCACCACGGAGGGGAAGGGCTGGCGGCAGCGATTTAGGATTCCCCGCGGGCCGCCTGAGGGCATGCACAATGCATAGCCCCAGGGTGATGCCTCGCATGCCATGTAGGATCGGATAGCAGGTAAAGTAGGTTCGGATAGGGAAGCGGGATCCTCTGCAGGAGGCGGGTGCTTGGAGAGAAAAAGTGTGGTCCGGTATTAAAAGCTGAAAAGGTTTTAGTGAAAAGTAGAGATGCATGTGTACTAAAGTCTTTATTTTCTTTTTCTTAATGAGGCCCACTAGTGATAGCTTGCATTGGAAAGAAAAAATATATGTAGATACCTCAAACTACTTTTTGTTATGGGGCATCTGTATTCATATGCCACTATTGTACATGCCTGAGAGAGGCGACACCGGGGTAGGGGGAGCCAATGCGTAGTCACATTCTCTGGGGGCACAAAGGTCGTGGGATGGCGTAGTATCGCCCGTGGTACCTGTTGATTGCGGTTTGTTCACTCTTCCTCTCGATCTTTTAGAGGGACTTTTGAAACATCTTCTCACTAGACGATCGCAGTCAAGCGAGTGGTGAGCTGAGCCATCCCCCTGCATTCAGTATCTTGACTCTTGAGAATTGTCTCAAGATGTCGCGAAATATACCTGGGAATAAAAGAAAGACCCGCCACGGCACTGAAAACTAAGTACCTTCCTTCTTTGTTGACCCATTGCAACCTTTTCGCACGTGATGTACATGTGACTTTGGCGGCCCGGTCCAAATGGTCGAAAATCTCCACTGATTACAAACTTTTCCTTCGAGATTTCCAGCTGCTTTGTACGTTCCTCACCATGGTAGATATTGTTAGAATTAATGGGCTAGGCCCATAGCAATTTCTGAAATCTCAAAGCCCATGTGTAAAATGGCAAGTGGTGGTGCTAAAGTCAAGTCTCACCTCGGAAGTTGAAGAAGAGTTGGACCTCTTTATATAGTGGGTTCTCTCCAACACTCTAAGTGGTGTGTGAGAAGAGAAAGGAAAGACCACACGCGCGCGCTCGCTCGCCTCGCCTGGCCGGGCCGTGGCGAGGCGAGGCGTACGTGCGACATGCGCGTGAATGGTCCGCCGAAATCCGACCCGTCTCCTTGCAGGGGCGCAGCTTCCTTTTGCCATTTTATTTTTTTATGTCTTGGCAGACAAGTTTTTGATTTCTTGTCCGGTAAGTATACGAATTAGAAACCGAATCGGTTTGAGATTGTGATCGCGACACAATACCGCCTCTGGTCCTAATATATATACAGCTACCGGCTGCGGCCAAAGACACACCGAAAAACACCTAGGGTTTTGCCTCATCTCGCAACTTGCGCCGCCGTCGTAGTCTACTTCATCCCAAACGCCGGCGTGCATCGGCGCATGGGAGAGCAGGTCTCCGGAACCGTTCGTCCTTGCGATCCTTCACCGGGAGAGGACGAATTAGGTTTTTGGGAAGCGCTCTGCGCGACTGCTCAAATTCGTCATCACGGGTCGTCTTCCGTCCAAGTCGGGCAGTGCTACTCATCGTCGCCTTCATCGCCGTCAGCAGCAGATCGTCGCCAACATCGTCATCAACACCGTCGCACCCACAATAGCTAACGAACAGTACGTCCAACATCATCTGTTCATGTCTGTCTCTACAGCTATTGTTTCGTGTTCGCTGCTGTTATGCATGTCTTGTTGTTCTTCTAGTTTGCTAGATTGTTGCATGCTAGTATCTGTTCTAGTCATGAATTATTTACTGGAATTAATCATGAACTTGCCTAATTTTCCAACAATCCAAAAACCTAATTGTAGGCAATTTCCTGAGTTAACTATGGCTGGATTCGCTGATGCACTGAGGCCGGATAAATTTACCGGTGTGCACTTTAAGAGGTGGCAGGTGAAGACCACGCTCTGGCTTACTGGTCTGAAAGTTTTCCACGTTGGTGTTGGTGCTCCAGAGGGAATGTCTGACGAAGATCAGAGAAAATTCCAGGAAGCCAATACTATGTTTGTGGGATGCATTCTGAGTGTTCTTGCTGACCGTCTGTGTGATGTGTATATGCACATAGATGACGGAAAGACTCTATGGGATGCTCTGAATGCAAAATTCGGTGCAACAGATGCAGGCAGTGAACTATACATCATGGAGAGTTTTCATGACTACAAGATGGTGAATAACCGTTCTGTGGTTGAACAAGCTCATGAGATACAGTGCATTGTGAAAGAACTTGAACTCCTTAAGTGTGTTCTACCCGACAAATTCGTGGCTGGGTGCATGATTGCAAAGTTGCCTCCTTCATGGAGGAATTTTGCCACAACTCTGAAACATAAGAGACAGGAGATATCAGTTGAAAATCTGATTGCATCTCTTGATGTTGAAGAAAAAGCTCGGGCTAAAGACACTACTGAGAAAGGAGGTGAGGTTCAGCCTACCGCCAATATGGTGCAGAGGTACCCACAGAACAAGAACAAAGGGAAAAACAAACCTATTTTCAACAAGCCTACCAAGACTACTACCTTCAAGAAGAAGAAGTTCAACAAGGCTGAGCTAGAGTGCTACGCCTGTGGGAAGCCCAGACACTTTTCCAAGGAATGCCCTGAACGTGCAGACCGCAGAGGGAAAACGAGCTCCAAGACTGTCAACGTGGTGACCGCTAGCAATACTGATGGGTATGGTAATTTACCTATTGTGCTTTCAGTATTTCAATTATCTTCATGGTGGATTGATTCGGGTGCTAATGTTCATGTGTGTGCTGACGTCTTCCTGTTTACTTCTTATCAGGTCGCAAGGGATTCTTCTGTCCTAATGGGGAATGGGTCACATGCTTCTGTTCGTGGCATTGGCACGGTGGATCTGAAATTTACTTCAGGAAAGATCGTGCAATTAAGGAACATGCAGCATGTCCCTACTATGAACAAGAATCTAGTTAGCGGCTCCCTTCTATGTCGAGATGGGTTTAAGGTAGTTTTAGAGTCGAATAAATTAATCGTGTCAAGATTTGGACAATTTATAGGCAAAGGCTGTGAGTGCGGAGGCTTGTTCCGCTTTTCCCTTTCAGATTTTTGCAATAAGTCAGTAAACCAAATTTGTGCTAGTGTTAATGATGATGCAAGTATTTGGCACTCTCGTTTATGTCATATTAATTTTGGTTTAATGTCTCGGCTATCCAGTATGAGTTTAATTCCGAATTTCACTGTTGCCAAAGGTTCTAAGTGCCATAGTTGTGTGCAATCGAAGCAACCTCGAAAGCCTCATAAGGCTGCCGAGGAGAGAAACTTGGCACCTCTAGAACTCATACATTCTGATCTTTGTGAGATGAATGGTGTGTTGACAAAAGGTGAAAAGAGATATTTCATGATTTTGATTAATGATGCGACTAGATTTTGCTATGTTTATTTGTTGCAAACTAAAGATGAAGCATTAGACTACTTTAAAATCTATAAAGTTGAAGTTACCGAAAAAGGGTTTCCCCCCGCTTTATATTATAAAGCAATCATCACCACAAACATCTGAGCGAGCCGAACAAACACACGCCACCACGACACACATCAAACACACCCAAGGCTAGATACAAGGGTGCCGAGCACCATCACACCACTCGGATACAACCAAGCCAACAAAGTATGAGCTACGAAGAACCACTTGGAGCCACCAAGGGGGTGAGACGGACCATGACGAAGCAAGGACTCCAAGACGGTGCCTCCCAGAAGGGTACGACCACGGATAGCCGCCACCGTCCGATCCGCAGATCAAGTTCTCACCCAGAGCGACGCAGGGGGTGGGAGCACCGCGACGGAGCCTTCAAGAAGAATACGACGTCCGCGGACGCCGCCACCGACGGCCAGAAACTGGGTAAGTGATGAACCTCGGTGCTCGCACCCCGCCGACACACCCCTGCTCCGCCAACCACCCACAGCCACGTCTCCCGCGAGACCATGGCTGCCCGCACGCACCTGAGACGCAGGTTCCGCCCCCGAACGCCACGCCTCCCACCGCCAGGGCCGCCGCCCAACATCCGGACACCCCCAAGACCATCCAAAAAGATCAACTTTGCACCAAAGGAACACCACCGACCGACGAACCGCAGCATACATCCTGCCTTGAACATCGCCAGAGCTGCGACAGCCAGCACGCGGCCGGGGAAAGGGGGAGGTGGGGGAGCGGACGCATCCGGACCGGCACACCCCTGTGCAAGTGATGGGGGCCCGAGCACGTCGGCGCCACCCATCCCTCCAGCCAGCCTCCCCACCGGACACACCCCTGTGCCGCCCCACCTCAGCGGCCGACGCAGCACCGCGCAAGGCCACCGACGCAGACCCGACCACCGGCAAGGGGGACCCCAAGTACAGCCGCCGAACGCCAAGAATACTCACCGGGGAGCCCATCCGCCCTGCCGCCGTCGTCCAGTCGGCGGGACGACTGGATCCCGACCAGCACGCCCACCTGCCACCGCCGCTGCGCCTCCAACACCACCAGCCGAGGCCACGGTAGGGGTGGACGCCCGCAGCCCGCGCCGTCCGCGACCCTTGCCGGCTGGACCCAGATCTGGCCGAAGCCGCCGCCGGAGCCCGCCGCGCACCACCACCGCTGCAGCCCCTTCACGCCGCCGCCCACAACTCGCGTCGCCGCCGCCAGTTGCTGCCATCGCGCCGCCACGCCCTGAGCGAACGCTGCGCCGCCGCCCGACCCGGAGGCCCGCGCCTGCCGGACCGAGAGGGGGAAGGAGAGGGCCCCGCCGCCGCCAGCACTGGCCGGGCTTTGCCCGCCAGCACGTCGAGGCGGCGGCGAGGGGAGGGAAGCTCGAGGAAGAGGGGCCTGGGGGCGGCGCTAGGGTTTTCCCCCCGGGCGCTCGCGGGAGCGCCTCGGGAGGGATTTCCGCTCGAGGGACGCCGTCCGTAATGTTTCTTTTCCCGCAAGGCTTCTATTTCCCAAAGTTGAAGTTGAAAATCAACTAGAGAGAAAGATCAAGCGTCTTAGGTCCGATCGTGGTGGAGAGTATTTTCCCAAAGTATTTGATGAATTTTGTGAGGAACATGGTATTATTCATGAGAGGACGCCTCCCTATTCACCTCAATCAAATGGAGTTGCCGAGAGGAAAAACCGCACATTGACTAACTTGGTGAATGCCATGTTAGACACTGCTGGTTTATCTAAGGCATGATGGGGGGAGGCTCTATTGACTTCATGTCATGTCCTGAATAGAGTTCCTAACAATAATAAGGAGAAAACCCCTTATGAGGAGTGGGTTGGGAGAAAACCATCACTTTCTTATTTGCACACTTGGGGATGTTCGGCAAAGGTCAATATTCCTATTCCTAAGAAACGCAAACTTGGACCAAAGACAGTGGATTGTGTCTTTCTAGGGTATGCTCAATGGAGCATTGCTTATAGATTTTTAGTGGTAAAATCTGAAGTACCTGATATGCATGTTGATACTATAATGGAATCTCGTGATGCAACATTTTTTGAGAACATATTTCCTATGAAAGATATGCATAGCATTGCTAGATTTTCTTCTGAGATAATTCCTGAATCTAGTACAACTGATGAATATTTCGAACAATCACATGAGGAAGTCCTTGAGAAGGATAACAATGAAGTTCCTATAAGGAACAAGAGACAAAGGATTGCAAAATCCTTTGGTGATGATTTCATTGTATACCTTATGGACGACACACCCAAGACGATTGCAGAGGCATATGCATCTCCGGATGTAGATGATTGGAAAGAAGCTGTTCATAATGAGATGGACTCAATTCTTTCTAATGGAACTTGGGAACTAACTGATAGACCATATGGTTGTAAACCTGTGGGCTGTAAGTGGGTGTTCAAAAAGAAGCTAAAGCCTGATGGTACTATTGATAAGTACAAGGCGCGGCTAGTGGCCAAGGGCTACACTCAGAAAGAAGGCGAAGATTACTTTGACACCTATTCACCCGTTGCTAGAATGACCACCATTCGAGTGTTACTTTCCTTGGCTGCGTCTTATGGTCTTATCATTCATCAAATGGATGTAAAGACAGCTTTCCTCAATGGAGAGTTGGAAGAGGAAATCTATATGGATCAGCCTGATGGGTTTGTGGTAAAGGGTGAAGAGAGAAAAGTGTGCAAGTTGTTAAAATCTTTGTATGGCCTGAAACAGGCACCTAAGCAATGGCATGAGAAGTTTGAAAGAACTCTGACTTCTGTAGGATTTGTCATTAACGAGGCTGATAGGTGTGTTTACTATCGCCATGGTGGGGGCAATAGTGTCATATTATGTTTGTATGTGGATGAAATACTGATCTTTGGTACAAACATTAATGCGATCAATGAGGTCAAATCTTTTCTATCAAAAAGTTTTGACATGAAAGATCTGGGAGAAGCCGATGTAATTCTAAACATCAAACTTATTAAGGATGAGAGTGGGATTACTCTAACGCAATCTCACTATGTTGAGAAGGTCTTGAGCCGGTTCGGATTTATGGATAGCAAGCCTTCTCCAACACCTTATGATCCCAGTGTGACACTCAGAAAGAATAAGAAAGAAACAAGAGATCAATTAAGATACTCTCAAATTGTCGGTTCACTCATGTACTTAGCTAGCGCTACAAGACCAGATATCTCTTTTGCTGTGAACAAACTGAGTAGGTTCATGTCCAACCTGGGTGATGATCATTGGCATGCACTAGAAAGGGTCTTGCGCTATCTGAGAGGTACTATGAGTTTCGGAATTACTTATTCAGGGCATCCTGCTGTGCTAGAAGGATATAGTGATTCAAACTGGATCTCCGATGTTGATGTACTCTACGCAACAAGTGGGTATGTATTTACTCATGGAGGTGGCGCAGTGTCATGGAGGTCTTGCAAGCAAATCATATTGACGAGGTCAACTATGGAAGCAGAATTAACTGCTTTAGACACAGCTACTGTTGAGGCAGAATGGCTGCGTGAGCTCTTGATGGACTTGCCTGTGGTTGAAAAACCTGTACCGGCTATTCTTATGAATTGTGACAACCAAACGGTTATCGCTAAAGTAAACAATTCTAAAGATAATGCGAAGTCATCAAGACACGTGAAGAGACGTTTGAAGTCTGTCAGGAAGTTGAGAAACTCCGGAGTAATAACTGTTACGTATATTCAAACAGACAAAAACCTGGCAGATCCCTTTACAAAGGGACTATCACGAAATGTGATAGATATTGCATCGAGGGAGATGGGTATGAGACCCATAGATGTTACACCATAGTAGTAACCCAACCTTTGTGATCGGAGATCCCGTGAATTAGAATCTGGGAAGAATAAGCTATTGGTTAACTGAGGAGAGTAATAACTAATGACCGTCTCTAAGTGAAGATGCAAAACTCTCAGAGTTGTAAGGCTCAGAGCTGTAAGGCAGGTTGGCAACATGCCTTAATGTGGTTCTATTGGCTATAATTAGCAAAGATGCTGTCCTACAGAGCAGTCTTGAAAGAACACACTCATATGAGTTCTGACTGTAAACGTCGCAGTCTATGAGATTTGGGTGATCTCTAGTAAGCTCACGAAGAGACCAGGAAGTATGACGTATAAGCTCCAAACCGCGGGGTAGCCTACTGGCGGTCAGGTACTGGTTAATACTTTGAGTGAAACCTGTTCACACAAAACTAGCAATTCAAGGCATAGTCCATTGTCAAGTTGTGAATGGATGTAGTTTAAAGTTCTAGGCAGAAGTTCAACTTAACAGTCTCTGCTGAAACACTGGTATATTAAACAAGTGGTGAGAGAAGGCAAATCTCTAAATGGGTATTTGAGATCTGGTGGGGGATTGTTAGAATTAATGGGCTAGGCCCATAGCAATTTCTGAAATCTCAAAGCCCATGTGTAAAATGGCAAGTGGTGGTGCTAAAGTTTAGTCCCACCCCGAAAGTTGAAGAAGAGTTGGACCTCTTTATATAGTGGGTTCTCTCCAACACTCTAAGTGGTGTGTGAGAAGAGAAAGGAAAGACCACACGCGCGCGCTCGCTCGCCTCGCTTGGCCGGGCCGTGGCGTGGCGAGGCGAGGCGAGGCGTACGTGCGACATGCGCGTGAATGGTCCGTCGAAATCCGATCCGTCTCCTTGCAGGGGTGCAGCTTCCTTTTGCCGTTTTATTTTTTTATGTCTTGGCAGACAAGTTTTTGATTTCTTGTCCAGTAAGTATACGAATTAGAAACCGAGTCAGTTTGGGATTGTGATCGCGACACAATACCGCCTCTGGTCCTAATATATATACAGCTACCGGCTGCGGCCAAAGACACACCGAAAAACACCTAGGATTTTGCCTCATCTCGCAACTTGCGCCGCCGTCGTAGTCTACTTCATCCCAAACGCCGACGTGCATCGGCGCGTGGGAGAGCAGGTCTCCGGAACCGTTCTTCCTTGCGATCCTGCACCGGGAAAGGACGAATTAGGTTTTTGGGAAGCGCTCTGCGCGACTGCTCAAATTCGTCATCACGGGTCGTCTTCCGTCCAAGTCGGGCGGTGCTACTCATCGTCGTCTTCATCGCCGTCAGCAGCAGATCGTCGCCAACATCGTCATCAACACCGTCGCACCCACAATAGCTAACGAACAGTACGTCCAACATCATCTGTTCATGTCTGTCTCTACAGCTATTGTTTCGTGTTCGCTGCTGTTATACATGTCTTGTTGTTCTTCTAGTTTGCTAGATTGTTGCATGCTAGTATCTGTTCTAGTCATGAATTATTTACTGGAATTAATCGTGAACTTGGCTAATTTTTCAACAGATATCGCGGCAAGGCTGTGGCCGCTCATGCCACGGACCAATTCAACGCCACACCAGCCATGCATTTAAGCTACTTGTCCCATATTTTCATTATCAAAGTCTCTATCAGTAACTATCCCCTTGTCCCTTTTTGACAGACGAATGCACTAATGGTACAAGTTTTTCTTGCGACCCCGTCTCTGCCATTCACCTGCAGCCTGTAAATTCGACTGCACCCCGTGAGAATTCACCGGCAGACGGAAGGGCTCCACCGATCACCATGTCGTTGATCATTGCCACTTTTGCAGCGCTTGCTTCGTGCTTCGCCCCTGCTCCGGGTGCAGCGGCGATCTCCGCGCGGCGTCCGCTGCAGGGCAACGACACGCTGGCCTCGGCGCAGGGCAAGTTCGAGCTCGGCCTGTTCAGCCCCGCTGGCAGCTCCGACGGCAGGTTCTACCTCGGGATCTGGTACAAGAACATCCCCGGCCAGACCGTCGTCTGGGTCGGCAACCGAGCGACTCCATTGTCTGGAGTCGCCTCGGCCCAGCTCCGGGTCTCTGCCGACGACGGTAACCTCGAGCTCGTCGGTCCCACCGCTGCCTCCGCCTCGCCGGTCGTCGTGTGGTCATCGAACCTGTCGTCGTCGTCACCGGGCTCCGACAACACGGCGGAGATTCGCGACAACGGCAACCTGGTCCTCCTGGACGGCAGCAACTCCTCCAGTGTGCTGTGGCAGAGCTTTGACCACCCGACGGACACGCTGATTCCCGACGCGTGGCTCGGGGAGAACAAGCTCACCGGCGAGTACCAGGTGCTGACGTCGTGGCGGAACGCCCAAGACCCTGCGCCGGGAATGTTCACCGACACGGTGGACCCCAACGGTACCAGCGAGTTCTTCTACATGTGGAACCAGTCCCACATCTACTGGCGCAGCGGTGTCTGGACGGGGCGCTTCTTCGCGACCATGCCGGAGGCGACGAGGAACGTCCTCTTCAACCAGACGTACGTCGAGACACCGGCGTATCGGCGCGTCAGCAACGCGCTCTACAACAGCACAACCATCACGCGCATGGTGCTCGAACTCACCGGCCAGACGAAGCAGTACATCTGGGTGCCTGCGACCCAGAACTGGCAACTTTTCTGGGCCGCGCCCACCGTGCAGTGCGACGTGTACGCGCTCTGCGGCGCGTTCGGGGTCTGCGACCCGAGTAGCCAGCCGTCGTGCAGGTGCCCACCCGGGTTCGCTCCGGCGTCGGAGGGGGACTGGACAGTCAGCGACTGGAGCGGTGGGTGCCGCCGGAGCGCGCCGCTCTGGTGCCCACACAACGGCTCGACGACGGACGGGTTCGTGGCGCTACCGAACGTGAAGCTCCCCGACGACTCGCTTGCCGTGGGCCCTGCCCAGAGCAGAGCAGAGTGCGAGTCCGCCTGCCAAAAGAGCTGCTCTTGTGAGGCCTATACCTTCTCCGCCGGGAGGTGCGCCGTCTGGCACGGAGAGCTCCGCAACCTTCAGCAGCTCTACACGGACTCCGGGTCAGACCTTTATCTCCGGCTCTCAGCAACAGGATTGCGAGACCTCCACAGCACGGACGGTAAAGGCGGAAGATCGTCATGGCTTGTTCTTGTCATGACATTAGTAGGTGTTGCCGCACTGGGTGCATCGGTGATACTAGCCTGGAGGATTCTTCTAGCCCGGAGGAGGCGACTGGCGCGCATGGCAAACGAGAAGGGGTCGTCCTTGACCGTGTACAGCTACGGTGACCTCCATGCCGCCACCAATAACTTCTCGGAGAGGCTGGGTGGCGGCGGCTTCGGCTCGGTGTACCTCGGCATCCTGAAGGAGCAAAAAGGAGACAACACGGCCCAAGTCCAAGTGGCAGTCAAGAAGCTGGAATGTTTTGGGCGGCAGGGCGACAAGCAGTTCCGGACGGAGGTGAGCACGCTGGGGCTCATCCAGCATGTGAACCTCGTCCGGCTCCTCGGGTTCTGCTCGTCGCGCGACGAGAAGATGCTCGTGTACGAGTACATGCCCAGAGGCTCCCTTGATGCCTACCTCTTTGGCGGCGACGCGTGCCCGAGCTGGCGCGATCGGTACTGCATCATGATCGGCGTGGCCAGAGGGCTGGCCTACTTGCACCACGGCTGCCGTGAGTGCATCATACACTGCGACATCAAGCCGGAGAACATCCTGCTAGACGAGGACCTGTCCCCGAGGATCGCTGATTTCGGGATGGCGAAGTTGGTGGGCAGGGACTTTAGCCGCGCGCTGACGACGATGCGGGGCACCATCGGGTACCTCGCGCCGGAGTGGATCTCCGGGCAGCCCATCAGTCCCAAGGCGGACGTGTATAGCTTCGGGATGGTGCTCTTTGAGCTCATCTCGGGACGACGCAACTCCGAGGGGTACAACGAGGTGCGTCATGCGACGGGGACTGGGCAGCGTGGCTCATCAACCTTCTTCCCTGTCTGGGCTGCCAGGAAAGTCTTGCAAGGGGAGGTGGGCACCGTGGTCGACCCGCGGCTTCGCGGCGACGTGATGCCAGAGGAGTTGGAGCGGGTGTGCAAGGTGGCATGCTGGTGCATCCAGGACGAGGAGGCGCAGCGCCCGACCATGGTGCAAGTCGTGCAGGCGCTGGAGGGCACCGTCCATGTCCACACGCCGCCGGTGCCGCGGGCGCTGCAGCACCTTGTCACGCTCACATAATCCACACTCTTAGAAGGGAATAGAGAAGGTTTGGCGGAATCTATTTATTTTACAGTTTTGCTAGAACTCATCTAGATGAGATATAATTTGGTCTCATTCATCTTTTATAGCCATTGGATGTGATGCTATAAGATGCGTGTGTGCTGACGTGGCTTGTATCTGTTCTTGTTTTTCAGGTGAATGAGACCATATTATATCTCATCTAGATGAGTTCTAGGTACTCCCTTTATTTTATTTTATTTAATGGGTCTGTCTATCTTACATCTAGATGTGAGATAATATCTCACATCTAAGCTGACATCATCATCTAATCTGTCCCATTCATTGACAAACAATATGCATGGTTGCTCCCAGATCACCTCGCGTCGACCAGTTTGTTTGTTGTGTGGGCAGCCCATCCCTTCCAGCCCAACAACTCCCGCCACCTGTCCTTATTTTTGTTGGGCTTTTTTGTTTGTTTGTTCTTGTTTGTTTGAGAAGAAAAAGACCACATGTGTACGCAGACCTGGGCCTTGTTAGTAGAAAAAAAAACAATTGAAGTAGCCTTGTTTGTCAACGGGTACCTTGTTCCTTTGCTCTTTTAAAACACTCCTTTCCTGCTTCCTCTCTTGTCTTTTCTGCAACTGTACAAATAAATGAATCTTCTGTCAGAGAATTCAACTTATGAAAAACAAAAGGGAGAAAAATAACAATACAACATAAAGGAAAACAAACACAAAAAGAAAAAGAGTAGCTTCCTGTAGTTTAGAACATACTTACAATTGTTCTCAAGCCATCAAGCAACATGCCGTCTGATGCATCACTTTCTGTCAGATCAACTATAGTTTGCGTAGCTTGTGAACAAATGCCATGAGATGTTTACTCCTGCTGGTCAGTCATGCTGTCATTCCCTGAGTCATGTTGTTGATTATTGTTGTTCAACTCCAACTGGTCAGAATTTGTATCTTTGCTTGCAAAGCTCTTGTTTAAAAAAAGACACAAACATTTGCGCCAAAAACATGAGCACCAGCAAAAAAGATAAATCTCTTGCAGTGATAGGGGAAAATGAAAATCGTAAACCAAACATGAGGACAGCAAAAACCACTGAGTCTACGTCGAAAAGCTATTGTGTACATTGAAAAAAACATGAAAGAACAACTTGCAAAAACCACTGAGTCTACGTCGAAAAGCTATTGTGTACATTATAAACATTCTTACAGATATTTTTGTACACTCTGCTTTGTTCAGGCAACTTGAGGCATTATGCATATTCAAGCATTTTTCATACGCGTTGTGCACATTCAGACAATTCTCTGGGGCAGAGAGAAAACATTAACCATTAAATTAAGAAAAAATTTGCTTTTGTCTCACTGAAGTTAGTTATCAAAAATATTGAGAATGTGTCCCTCTACTAAAAGCTACACTACTACTGGGAAACAAAAACTTTGAGGACACATCGCCCTCTCATGCACGACACAAAATACACATGTTAATCACTGAACATACAGACCGAAAAATGAAAAAATGAAAATGCCTAAATCCAACAATCTCAATCACTGAACTTACGTACTAAAAAATGTATGCTCTCTCTGAAAAATAAACATCCTAGAAATCTCACATTCTGAATCCAACTAAAATATGTGTGCTAAACATTCTGAATCCCACACTCTAAACTTGCAGATCGAAAATGAAAAATTAAACATCCTGAATCCCATATTCTGAAAACTAACAGATTCAGAACGTGTGGTATGCTCTGGAAAACACTCTGAATTCAGCGTGTTGGATTCTGCATTTCAGTAAAACACTCTGAATTCTGCTTTTATACCCTGGAGATGTGAACAATAACTTAATTTACAGTCTCAAGTCTGAAAACTTACAGATCAAATCAAAAACAGCCTGCTTAACCTCATTGTCATCAACTAACACCCCTCCCCCCAGCACAATAATGGGCAGACAAAAAACAACTACCAGAAGCTAAGCTGAATTCATTAGTGTAGAAGCTAGCTTCAACACACAGTATAATTTGTTCGTTGCTGACTCCGGACAAAACATCAACAACAAAAATCGACGTATATGGCTCCTGCCATTCATTGTTGGCTGAGGCAACAACCTCCTATAGCCGAAGCTCCATGGCTCCCCCTCGCGTATCCCCTACCCCACCCATATACAACCGGCTTACAAAACAACTGGGTGATTTCCTACACATGACATGAACAGAGATCTATCCAACAACAAAACAAGTTTGCTCCTAACTCCTCGCAAACACAGCTGACGAAATGGCAACGGGCAAAATTAAGCTACGGAGGCGAACGAGGGGGGAGAGGAGCCTCGGGAGGAAGCTTATTACCTTGACCGGAGCGTCCGGCGCGCAGAGCTAGGGGACGGTGCCCATAGCGGGGGCACTTGTCCGTCGCGGACTGCTCGGTGAAGTTGCGGATGCCGCGGTGCTCGTCGGGCGCGCAGGGCTGGACGACGGGGACGACCACCGTGGGAACGGCGGACGCGGAGTCTTTGGGGACGCTCCGATTCCGCGGATTTCGTCAGCGGCGATGTCGCACGCCATCGTCTTGGAGCTTCTCACCCCCGTCTCTGCTCCCTTCTCCTGTCTCCCACCAATGGCGAAAAACACAGCAGAGCCACACAAATAACGGTGGGTGGATATTTGGAGGAAAAAAAAAGATCTGGTACTCTTCTTTTGGAAAACATGCAGAAACACCCCTATAAAAGAAAAAAAACATGCAGCTGCACCATAAAAAGTGGTAGGTTGTTAAGTTAAAAAACATAATTGACATTTCAATAAAAGGAAACCTTTAGAAGGCTACCTATTTGTGAGTCAACCGATAACTTGCAAAAAACTTGTAGCTCAGTTGTATGCAAAAAATCCTGTGCCGAGATTGCAAAAAAATACGGGTAGCCTATAGTTATGAAAAAAATTCTATCCCAATTGCAACAATCAAAAGACCCGACTTGCATGTGTGTTGGTAAAACAATCTTCAGCAAATACAACTACACACAAAACACCGCTTGCGAAAGTGGCATCAAACAAAAGACCCCGGTTGCAAGTCAAGGGTTGACTTGCAAGTGGCAACAAAACAAGGAACCCGGTTGCAAATTCGAGGGTTAGCCTTGCAAGTGGCATGAAAGAAAAACTACGGGTGCACAGTTGCGAGTTGAGGGTTGACTAGCAAGTGGAATGAAAGAAAGAACCCGGATGCAAGTTGAGGGCCGGCTTGCAAGTGTCATCAAACAAAAAAGACCCAATTGCAAAGTCGAGGGTTCACTTCCAAGTGGAATGAAAAAGATAAAATACGGGGCGACAGTTGCGAGTCGATGGTGGACTTGCAACTAGGGCAACTATAAAACTACATCCCCGAGTTGCGAGCACATGGTTGACTTGCAACTTGGGCGATTACAAACTACATTGCTCGAGTTGCGAGCCGCGATGGACTTGCAAATGCGGTGAATACAAACTACATCCCCTCGACCTACGAGTCGAAGGTGGACTTAAAACTGGGCCGATAGAAACTCCTAGTTGCAGGTCGAGGGTCTAATTGCAACTACCATGAAACAAGAACAAACGACAACACCCCTTGAGTTGCAGGTCGAGGGTGGACTTGCAACTACAAAACTACACCCCTCGAGTTGTGAGTCGAGGGTGGACTTGCAACTAGGGTAACTACAAAACTACACCCCCGAGTTAAGAGTTGATGGTGGACTTGCAACTAGGTCAACTAGAAAACTATATCCCCGAGTTGCGAGTGCATGGCTTGCAACTAGGGTGATTACAAACTACATCCCTCGAGTTGCAAGTCGGGGGTGGACTTGCAACTGGGGTGAAAACCAAAACAAACACCCCCTGAGTAGCGAGTCGAGGGTGGACTTGCAACTGGGGCGATTACAAACTACATCCCTCGAGTTGCGAATCGGTGGTGGACTTGCAACTGGGTGATTACAAACTACATCTCTCGAGTTGCGAGTCGACGGTTGACTTGCAACTGGGGTAATTAGAAAACTACATCCCCGAGTTGCGAGTACATGGTTGACTTGCAACCGGGGGTGAAAACAAACAACACCTGTAACACCCCCGTGTAATAAACTCTGTGACACTCTGTTAAAACTGCCAAGTCATGATCATTTGCAGTGCCATGTCATATGGGTTAATAATCCAATTCAAATCCACATCTGAAAATCAACTCAAATTCAAAGGTGAATTATAAAGTTGATCAAACACTGTTGGGAAAATGTTCATTAAATGGCCAATAATCCAGGAACATTTCTAAAACCAATATCAAAATAATTGGAGTTGGGCAAGCGACTCAAACAAGATGAAACAACACCCAAAACAGCAATATTAATTCATTTAAAATCATTACAGATTCAAATGAACTCCAAATCTGCCCAAACCACTTTTTGATGAGAGATAATATTGCATTGCAATAATTGGGCCAACATTCACATTTTTCAAAAGAGCACAAGTGGCCTAATCTTTTTGAAACAGAAAAAAGGGATAAAAGAAAAGGGAGAAGAGAAATAAGAAAAAAATAAAACGCTACTGTTGGCTGGGCCTAAGTGCACAGTGTGCGGCCCAGTCTAACAGCGGCCCACCTCACCTCCCTCCTCGTGCGTGTCGGCGCGCCCCTGGCCAAGCGCGCGCGCCGGCGAGCGCGCGACACCGGGGCAGCCACCGACGGAACAGGGCGCGGAGGGGATAAGGTCGACGCCCTCCACTTCGCCCTGGCCTCTCCGTCATTCTTCCCCCTCTTCTCCTCGCTCGCCTTGCCTTCTCTTCCCCTCAGATCCACGCGAGGCCGAACGGATCCGCCGCCGTTCGTCGCCGTTCTCGTGGCCAGCGACGCCGCCTCGTCTCGCCATCGTGTCCAGGAGACGCGCTGTGATCGACCACGTCGCCTGCTCCGTCAAATCGTGGCGTGGAGGCCCTGCAGCTGCTGCTCGCCGTCGCCCCCTTTCTTCCTCGACTCCGGAGCTCGCCGACGGCTGCGACCCTCTCTGCTGCTACTAAGCTCCCGCAGGTCTTTCGTGACCACTCGGTGAGCTCCTCCTCCTCCTGTCTCCCCTCGTTGCCCTCCTCGCACGCCGTAGTTAGCTGTCGCCGCACCCGAGCTCTGTCCGTCGTCGACGAGCTCGTGCCCGTGGCCATGGCCACTGTCACCTACACCTGAGCACAGCTGCGTGCTCCTGGTGCTCCCAGCAATCGAACGCGCCCGCATGCGAGCTATTCCACGCCCTCTAGCTGCGTTCCCGACGAGCGCCAGATTGCGCCGCCGCTCGCGCTCGTCGCCGGCGCCGTTCCGATGACCAAATGGTCACGGGGACAGGCCTGTTGCACTCGTCGCGTCGCGCAGCTCCTTCCCAGCCTTTCCTTTTGCCCCGTAGCGCGCTGCTACTCCGTTTCCAACTACGGCCGAACTCCGGCGTCCGCCGCGATGCTCGCCGCCGTCGCTACACGCCGTCTCTGGCGACGCCACCGCCACGGTTGGACGCGGCGTTGAACGCCCGTTCGAAAGAACCTACCCACGGCTCGAACCGAGCTCTGTAGCGCAAATCCGAGCGGCTCCGGCGACGCACCGCCGCGATTTTGGTCGCCGGCGCAACTCCGGCGCCGGCCGCCGACGTGGCTGCCACGTGGGACACCCCTGGGTCACTGCCAGTGGGTCCCACGGGCCCAGTTGACCGCGTTGACCCGAGTCAACGCGGGCACTGTTCACCCCTGTAGCTGACACGTGGGTCCCGTTCGATAATTAGACTAATTAAAGATTTAATTAATTAGAAACTAATTAGATTAGCCTAATGTCTCACTGACATGTGGGGTCCACCCCCTAATTAACCCTGGTAATTAAATTAATCCACTGATTAGCCTAAACAGAGGCTGACATGTGGGTCCCACTGGACCCACATGTCATATTTGACTTAGTCAGCCGACTGTTGACTTGCTGACGTCAGCAGCGCGTCATGCTGACGTCATAATTCATTTTCGGATAAATAAAATAATTCCAGGAATTCAAATAAACTTTAAAAATTAATAACTTTTAAACCGTAGCTCGGATTGAAAAAGTTAAAACATGAAAGTTGCTCAGAACGACGAGCCGAGTCTAATCGTGCCGTCTGTTTCTCCATCGGAACCTCCTACGTAGAAGAACTCGTAACTCCGGACCTGAATCCGACAGATGAATAGTGCACACACGTCGGATATTAAATCCCAGAATAATTCTAAAAATAACTAAAATGACTTAGATGCATAAATAGGCAACCCTGCACTGCATCATAGCATCACACGCACCGTGTTGCATTTGTTTGCATTATGTTTACCTGTTTCTTCCCCCTCTTCTCTCTCGGTAGACCCCGACGTTGACGTAGCTCCCGAGGCAGACGCCGCACAGGAGTACGACTACGTCCCCGACGATACCACTGAAGACCTTGCCCTTGCCCCCGAGCAAACAGGCAAGCACCCCCATTTTGAGCATGCCTATATCGCCTATTCTCTTCTCTCTTATGCTTGCATTAGAACTGCTACTGCTACTGTTTTCCTATATCTGCTGCATAGCCTGATTATTGTACCCTGCTTTGTTACCTTACCGGTTATCCTAGACTGCTTAGTATAAGGTGGGTAGAGACACGACCGAGACCCCCACTTGATCCCGACTGCCCTGCTGGACATCAGAAGACCCGATCATCGGGATTGAAGACTAGACCATGGCACCGCACATCACTTCCCCTTAGTTGCCGACACTGCTGGGTTATCATCGAGTGCCGAGGGTAATACCTCGTCAGCACTTCTGATGTTAACCTTGTAGGTTAGTTACTCGGTCGTGGTAAGCGAGGGTGATTCCTTCTACACCACCCCCGATAACGACGTCGTCGCGCAACTCCTCAAGGTGGACCTCGAGGGTGATTCCTCCTTCGTTCACCTTGATGATAACATCGAGCGGGAATTCCATCGAGGGTGATTCCTCAGGGTTCCCTTCGGTGTCAGACACACAGTTACCTTGGATATTATGACTTGCACTAAACTATGATACTAAAGACGGGTCGGCCCTGAGGGGTACCCGCGCGAGTTTAACGCGAAGTGATGTGGAGTCGGGTTGACCTGGATGGTGCCCGCGAGATAACTACGAGGCGTGGCCGGGCATTCTTAGCCCTTGCCGCAAGTCCTCGAGACGGGGCGACGGGGTCACATCGATCGTGAGTCTCTGCTCGTTTCCGCACGCTCCTAATCCACTACGGTTTGGATATTTGATCCGAGGGGCCTCTAGCCCGATAGCACTAACCATCACGTGGGCATAGTATGGGCGTTCTGCGTCGTACACATCAGCCGAAGCTTGTTTGACGTCAGTAAGGAGCGGCGCACGCCGAGTTGGACTGGTAACGCAACCGCGCTTGTATAAGGGGTTGCTAGGTCTGCCCTCGGTGGCCCCGTAACGTGCAGGAGTTCCCGGGGCGATGGCCCAAGACCCCTGGGGGCATAGGTTTAGTCCGGCGTGCTGACCTCTCTTATAAGCCTAGGTCGGGTTGCGGCGTGTTGCTTAGCCGAGGCCGGGCATGACCCAGAAAAGTGTGTCCGGCCAGAGTTAAGTGAGCGTGGTGGGTAAGTTGGTGCACCCCTGCAGGGAAGAAACTTCTATCGATAGCCTGTCCTACGGTAACGGACACTCGGAGTTGTATCCCGATCGGTACAACTAGAACATGTGATGAGAATTGGATAGTACGGCTCTGGGATTGCTTTCTCGCAGGGAGTCGAGAAAGGATCTCAGGTCGAGGTTGATGATATTACTACTACTACTTTACATTATGTTCATCTGCTCTCTCCTGATGCTGCAAGACTGTCGAAGATTGTTGAAGATGCTAGTCTTCGATAAGACTAGGCTTTCCCCCTCTACTCTGGCATTTCTGCAGCCCAGTCCACATATACAGCCATTCCTTTGACAATGATGCATATGTAGTGTAGATCCTTGCTTGCTGAGTACTTCGGATGAGTACTCACGTTTGCTTTATTTTCTTTTTCCCCCATTTTCCATTTGATGCCACCAGACGACGGAGCCCCTAAGCCAGAAGCCCCAGCCGACGACCAGTACTACTATCCGCCTGGCGAGTACTACTACTACGAAGAGCCGTTCGACGACCAGGAGTAGGATCGGAGGGTCCAGGGCAGGAGGCCTACGCCTTTCGATCGTAGTTTTTATTTTTACCCCGCCTCTGTGAAGGCTTATCTCTCTCTCTGTAATATATCTGTACTCAGATATCTAATGCTTCCGCTGACGCTTGTATGCCATCGAGCTTGTATTCGAGCCCTCGAGGCCCTGGCTTGTAATATTAAGCTTGTATGACTTTATTTTTATGTTTTAGAGTTGTGTTGTGATATCTTCAAGTGAGTCCTTAGGCTTGATCGTGCGCATTTGCGTGTATGATTAGTGCACGATTAAGCCGGGGTCGTCACAGACCTCCACTTGATCCCGACTGCCCTGCTGCATATCAGAAGACCCGATCATCGGGATTGAGGACCAGACCCTGGCACCGCACATCACTACCCCTTAGTTGCCGACACTGCTGGGTTACCGTCGAGTGCCGAGGGTGATACCTCGTTAGCACTTCTGATGTTAACCTTGTAGGTTAGTTACTCGGTCGTGGTAAGCGAGGGTGATTCCTCCTACACCACCCCCGATAACGACATCGTCGCGCAACCTCTCAAGTGTGGACCTCGAGGGTGATTCCTCCTTCGTTCACCTTGATGATAACATCGAGCGGGAACTCCATCGAGGGTGATTCCTCATGGTTCCCTTCGGTGTCAAACACACAGTTACCTTGGATATTATGACTTGACTATGAACCACGATACTAAAGACGGGTCGGCCCTGAGGGGTACCCGCGCGAGCTTAACGCGAAGTGATGTGGAGTCGGGTTGACCTGGATGGTGCCCGCGAGATAACTACGAGGCGTGGCCGGGCATTCTTAGCCCTTGCCACAAGTCCTCGAGACGGGGCGACGGGGTCACATCGATCGTGAGTCTCTGCTCGTTTCCGCGCGCTCCTAATCCACTACGGTTTGGATATTTGATCCGAGGGGCCTCTGGCCCGATAGCACTAACCATCACGTGGGCATAGTATGGGCGTTCTGCGTCGTACACATCAGCCGAAGCTTGTTTGACGTCAGTAAGGAGCGGCGCACGCCGAGTTGGACTGGTAATGCAACCGCGCTTGTATAAGGGGTTGCTAGGTCTGCTCTCGGTGGCCCCGTAACGTGCAGGAGTTCCCGGGGCGATGGCCCAAGACCCCCGGGGGCATAGGTTTAGTCCGGCGTGCTGACCTCTCTTATAAGCCTAGGTCGGGTTGCGGCGTGTTGCTTAGCCGAGGCCGGGCATGACCCAGAAAAGTGTGTCCGGCCAGAGTTAAGTGAGCGTGGTGGGTAAGTTGGTGCACCCCTGCAGGGAAGAAACTTCTATCGATAGCCTGTCCTACGGTAACGGACACTCGGAGTTGTATCCCGATCGGTACAACTAGAACATGTGATGAGAACTGGATAGTACGGCTCTGGGATTGCTTTCTCGCAGGGAGTCGAGAAAGGATCTCAGGTCGAGGTTGATGATATTACTACTACTACTTTACATTATGTTCATCTGCTCTCTCCTGATGCTGCAAGACTGTCGAAGATTGTTGAAGATGCTAGTCTTCGATAGGACTAGGCTTCTCCCTCTATTCTGGCATTTCTGCAGCCCAGTCCACATATACAGCCCCCTTTTGAAAATGTTGCATACGTAGTGTAGATCCTTGCTTGCTGAGTACTTCGGATGAGTACTCACGTTTGCTTTATTTTCTTTTTCCCCCATATTCCATTTGATGCCACCAGACGACGGAGCCCCTGAGCCAGAAGCCCCAGCCGACGACCAGTACTACTACCCGCCTGGCGAGTACTACTACTACGAGGAGCCGTTCGACGACCAGGAGTAGGATCGGAGGGTCCAGGGCAGGAGGCCTACGCCTTTCGATCGTAGTATTTTATTTTACCCCGCCTCTGTGAAGGCCTAATTCTCTCTATGTAATATATCTGTACCCAGATATCTAATGCTTCCGCTGACGCTTGTATGCCATCGAGCTTGTATTCGAGCCCTCGAGGCCCTGGCTTGTTATATTAAGCTTGTATGACTTTATTTTATGTTTTAGAGTTGTGTTGTGATATCTTCAAGTGAGTCCTTAGGCTTGATCGTGCGCATTTGCGTGTATGATTAGTGCACGATTAAGCCGGGGTCGTCACAACACCCCTCCTCCCGAGTTGCAAATCGAGGATGGACTTGCAACTAGGCCGACAGAAACCCCTAGTTGCAGGTCGAGGGTCTAATTGCAACTACCATGAAACAAGAACAAAAGTCAACACCCCTCGAGTTGCGACTCGAGGGTGGACTTCCAACTAGGGCAACTACAAAACTACATCCCCAAGTTGCGAGTACATCGTTGACTTGCAACTGGGGCAATACAAAACTACATCCCTCGAGTTGCAAGTCAGGGGTGGACTTGCAACTGGGGTGGAAACAAACAGCACCCCCCTCCCAAGTTGCGATTCGAGAGTGGACTTGCAACTGGACCGACATAAAACCCCTAGTTGCAAGTCGAGGGTCTAATTGCAACTACCATGAAACAAAAACAAAATACAACACCCCTCGAGTTGCGAGTCGAGGGTGGACTTGCAACTAGGGCAACTATAAAAACTACACCCCCGAGTTGCGAGTCGAGGGTGGACTTGTAACTGGGCCAATAGAAACCCCTAGTTGCGTGTCGAGGGTCTAATTGCAACTACCATGAAACAAGAACAAAAAAAAACACCCATCGAGTTGCGAGTCAAAGGGTGGATTTGCAACTAGGGCAACTACAAAACAATATCCCCGAGTTGCAAGTACAAGGTTGACTTGCAACCGGGGCGATTACAAACTACATACCTCGAGTTGCAAGTCGGGGGTGAACTGGCAACTCGGGTGAAAACCAAAACAACACCCCCCCCCGTGTTGCGAGTCGAGGGTGGACTTGCAACTGGGGAGATTACAAACTACATCCCTCAAGTTGCCAGTCGGTGGTGGACTTGCAACTGGGGCGATTACATACTACATCCCTCGAGTTGCGAGTCGGCGGTGGACTTACAATTAGGGCGATTACTAAACTACATCCCCGAGTTGCGAGTACATGGGTGACATGGAAGTGGGGGTGAAAACAAACAACACCCCTCCTCCGAGTTGTGAGTCAAGGGTTGACTTGCAACTGGGCCGACAGAAACCCCTAGTTGCAGGTTGAGGGTCTAATTGCAACTACCATGAAACAAGAACAAAAGACAACACCCCTCGAGTTGCGAGTCGAGGGTGGACTTCCAACTAGGGCAACTACAAAACTACATCCCCGAGTTGCGAGTACATCGCTGACTTGCAACTGTGGCAATACAAAACTACATCCCTCGAGTTGCAAGTCGGGGGTGGACTTGCAACTGGGGTGAAAACAAACAACACCCCCCTCCGAGTTGCGAGTCGAGGGTGGACTTGCAACTGGGCCGACAGAAACCCCTAGTTGCAGGTCGAGGGTCTAATTGCAACTACCATGAAACAAGAACAACAAAAAAACACCCGTCGAGTTGCGAGTTGACGGGTGGACTTGCAACTAGGGCAACTACAAAACAACACCCCCGAGTTATGAGTCGAGGGTGGACTTGCAACTAGGTCAACTAGAAAACTATATCCCCGAGTTGCAAGTACATGGTTGACTTGCAACTGGGGCGATTACAAACTACATACCTTGAGTTGCAAGTTGGGGGTGGACTGGCAACCGGGTGCACCAAAACAACACCCCCCCCCCCCCCCGAGTTACTGATACGTCTCCAACGTATCTATAATTTTTGATTGTTCCATGCTATTATATTATCTATCTTGGATGTTTTTATGCATTATATGCTATTTTATAGATTTTTGGGAACTAACCGATGAACCTAGAGCCCAGTGCCAGTTTTTGTTTTTTCCTTGTTTTTGAGTTTCGCAGAAAAGGAATATCAAACGGAGTCCAATTGAGCTGAAAATTTGCGACGATTGTTTTTGGACCAAAAGAAGCCCACGGAGTACCGGAGATGCACCAGAAGAGTCCCGAGGCCACCACAAGGGTGGAGGGCGCTTCCACCCCCCTAGGGCGCGCCCTCCGGCCTTGTGGGCCCCTCGTGGACTCCCCTGACTTGTTCTCGACGCCAAAACCTCTTATATGTCCCCAAACCTCCAGAACAAAACCTAGATCAGGAGTTCCGCCGTCGCAAGCCTCTGTAGCCACCAAAAACCAATCGGGACCCTGTTCCGGTACCCTGCCGAAGGGGGAAATCATCACCGGTGGCCATCTTCATCATCCCGGTGGTCTCCATGACGAGGAGGGAGTAGTTCACCCTCGGGGCTGAGGGTATGTACCATTAGCTATGTGTTTGATCTCTCTCTCTCTCGTGTTCTTGATTTGTCACGATCTTGATGTACCGCGAGCTTTGCTATTATAGTTGGATCTTATGATGTTTCTCTCCTCTACCTTCTTGTAATGAATTGAGTTTTCCCTTTGAAGTTATCTTATCGGATTGAGTCTTTAAGGATTTGAGAACACTTGATGTATGTCTTGCATGTGTTTATCTGTGGTGACAATGGGATATTCACGTGATCCACTTGATGTATGTTTTGGTGATCAACTTGCGGGTTCTGTGACCTTGTGAACTTATGCATACGGGTTGGCACACGTTTTCGTCTTGACTCTCCGGTAGAAACTTTGGGGCACTCTTTGAAGTTCTTTGTGCTGGTTTGAATAGATGAATCTGAGATTGTGTGATGCATATCATATAATCAAACCCACGGATATTTGTGAGACATTGGAGTATCTTGGTGACATTAGGGTTTTGGTTGATGTGTATCTTAAGGTGTTATTTTAGTACGAACTCTAGGGCTGTTTGTGACACTTATAGGAATAGCCCAATAGATCGATCAGAAAGAATAACTTTGAGGTGGTTTCGTACCCTACAATAATCTCTTCGTTTGTTCTCCGCTATCAGTGACTTTGCAGTGACTCTTTGTTCCATGTTGAGGGATTGTTATATGATCTAATTATGTTATCATTGTTGAGAGAACTTGCACTAATGAAAGTATGAACCCTAGGCCTTGTTTCGAAGCATTGCAATACCGTTTTCGCTCACTTTTGTTACTTGCTACCTTGCTGTTTTTATATTTTCAGATTACAAAAACCTATATCTACCATCCATATTGCACTTGTATCATCATCTCTTCGCCGAACTAGTGCACCTATACAATTTACCATTGTATTGGGTGTGTTGGGGACACAAAAGACTCTTTGTTATTTGGTTGCAGGGTTGTTTGAGAGAGACCATCTTCATCCTACGCCTCCCACGGATTGATAAACCTTAGGTCATCCACTTGAGGGAAATTTGCTACTGTCCTACAAAACTCTGCGCTTGGAGGCCCAACACGAGTCTACAAGAAGAAGGTTGCGTAGTAGACATCAAGCTCTTTTCTGGCGCCGTTGCCAGGGAGGTTAGTGCTTGAAGGTATATCTTTAGATCTTGCAATCGAATCTTTTTGTTTCTTGTTTTATCACTAGTTTAGTCTATAAAATAAAACTACAAAAAAAAAATGGAATTGAGGTTGCCTCATATGCTTCATCTTTTTAATGTCTTTCGTGAAAATGATGGAAAGGAAAATTGTACTCAAGTGTTAGAGGAAGAAGTCTATAAAATGTTTGGCACTAAATCTTTAAATGATGAGCATGATTGCAATGTTGTTAGTATGAATTCTTTGAATATCCATGATGCTAATGATATGCAAAGCCATAAGCTTGGGGATGCTATGATTAATGAAGATGATATTTTTTGTCCCCCAAGTTTTGATGAGCAAATTTATTATGATGAAAGCATGCCTCCTATCTATGATGATTATTGTGATGACATGTATGCTATAAAGAATAATGATAACCATGAAATTTGTCATCATGATTTTAATTTTCAATTGGGTTATTCCAATCAAGTATCTCATGATAGTTATTTTGTTGAGTTTGCTCCCACTATTATGAATGAGAAGAAATTTGCTTATGTGGAGAGTAATAAAATCTCTATGCTTGTGGATCATGAAAAGAATGCTTTACGTGATAATTATATTGTTGAATTCATTCATGATGCTACTGAAAATTATTATGAAGGAGGAGTATATGCTTGTAGGAATTGCAATAATATCAAGTTTCCTCTCTATGTGCTTAAAATCTTGAAGTTATGCTTGTTTTGTCTTCCTATGCTAGTTGATTCTTGTTCCCTTAAGTTGTTTGCTCACAAAATCCCTATGCATAAGAAGTGGGTTATACTTAAATGTGCTAGTCATATGCTTCATGATGCTCCCGTTATGTTTCAATTCTTATCTTTTATGTGAGCATCATTGATATCATCATGCCTAGCTAAAAAGGCATTAAAGAAAAGCGCTTGTTGGTAGACAACCCAATATTTACCCCTACTATTTTTGTGTGTTCACATGATTAATCTACTGTAGTAATCATGTTTTATAGCTTTTGTTTCAATAAAGTGCCAAGTAAAGCCTTTGGGATAGTGTGGTTGATGGTTGACTTGATTCTGTGCAAAAACAGAAACTTTTGCGTCCAGTACAGAAATTCCTATCTTTTACTGGAACGTGGAAAACTTCTGAAATTTTTACAGTTAATTGGTTTACAAATTTTATACGTTTTCCTAATTTTTAAGAATATTTTAAGTTAACTAAGTATGATCTTAATTCAGATCTTTACAGACTTTTCTGTTTTTGAAAGATTCTGTTTTCGATGCATAGTTTGCTTGTTTCCTAGTTTTTATGGCTTATATTGCTTAATATAAATTGTAGAAATGATAGGGTACAGTAGGCATCATGTGATAAAAGTTATGAATCTTGTCTTGACAGTACCAAAGTGAATGATTTGTTTTATTATACTAAAGGATCTCACGAAGGTTTTGTTAAGTTTTGCGTGATTGAAGTTTTCAAGTTTTGGGTGAGATATCGATACGAGGAGAATAAGGAGTGACAAGACCCTAAGCTTGGGGATGCCCAAGGCACCCCAAGGTAATATTCAAGGAATATCCAAGCAACTAAGCTTGGGGATGCCCCGGATGGCATCCCCTCATTCATCTTCAATATTATCGGTAACCTTACTTAGAGCTATATTTTTATTCATCACATGATATGAGTTTTGCTTGGAGCGTCATTTTATTTTATTAGTATTTTCTTGCTGTTATTTATAGTAATGTTTTGCATCTTTTAGTTCAATAAAAAGGTCAAGTATAACCTTTACCATGCTTATTTTGCAAGTCTATATGTTGCTGTTTTGAAAACCGAAAGTTTTCTATTGTTGTCTGAATTCTTCTGGAAAGTCAGAACATGATAAAATCTTGAAATTTTTAAATGTTCAGAAATAACAAATTTTATACAGTGTGGTAATTTTTCAGAATTTTGGAGTTAGGGAAGTATGAGTACAATTGCACTCTTTACAGACTATCCTGTTTTGACAGATTGCTGTTATGTTTGCATTGTTTACATATGTTTGCTTGTTTAATTATTCTATTTGAGGATAGGAGTATTAAATATGCAGAGGCATTTAGTATGCAATGTTAAATAATAATTTTAGTGATTTTCTACAGTAGAGAATGATAAGGTTTTGCATTGGTTTATACTAACTTATCTCACGAGTTCTTGTTGAGTTTTGTGTGCATGAAGTTTTTAAGATTTAGGAAAACCATCATATAAAAGGAATTAAGGAGACACAAAAGCTCAAGCTTGGGGATGCCCAAGGCATCCCAATATAATATTTCAAGAAGTCTCAAGCATCTAAGCTTGGGGATGCCCCGGTAGGCATCCCACCTTTCTTCATCAAGAATTATCGGTTAGTATCGGTTGAACCTAAGTTTTTGCTTCTTCACATGATATGTTCTATCCTTGCAATGTCACTTTATTTTGTTTTTCTTGCTATTTGAATAAAGTACTTAAGATCTAAATTTTCTTTATGAGAGAGAGTCTTCACATAGCTACTTAATTACTTGAGTACTCATTGATCTTCACTTATATCTTTATGGAGTAGTTTGTCATTTACTCACGTGCTTCACTTATATCTTATGAGTAAATGGTTGAATGAATTGAATATCATAAATCTGAAATTATATATGCTTCATATGCTTATACCATGGGGAGTAATGACTTCACATATAAGAAGTAGAGGTGGTAAATTTATTAAAAGTTATCAAACATAGTATTGGTCACTTGAACAATTCATGAAAGAATATTGAAGGAAGAGAGATTTCACATATAAATATACTATCTTGGACATCTTCTATGATTGTGAGCCCCATTAATTATTTTCAAACTTGAGCAAATTAGTTGAAGTTGGACAAGGAAGATAACATAATGAGTTATGCTTGGGTATATTTGTATAGAAGTTATATTGTTATGGATCCTCCAACATGTGGTGCTTGCTATTTAGAATCTTTTGCTATCCAAAATTTCTGTACTAAGCGGGATTACTGCTTGGGCATCCAAAATCCTTGAACCAAGATTCTTCCATGAGTGTCTACCATATCTACCTATATGCGGTATTTACCTGCCGTTCCAAGTAAATTTGCATGTGCCAAACTCTAAACCTTCAAATAATAATCTGTTTTGTATGCCCGAATCGCTCATGTAGCGACTAGGGGCTGTCAGTATCTTCCATGCTAGGTGGGTTATTCTCACGATGAGTGGACTCCGCTCATCATTCACGAGAAAATGGCTGGTAACTGGGATGCCCAGTCGTATGATCAAAAGATCAAAAACCAAATCGCAAATAATTGCAAACAAAACTCCCCCAGGATTGTTGATAGTTGGACGGTACCCATTGTTTCGGACAAGCCGTGGAGTGTGATTGTTGGTGGAGGGGGAGTAAAAAACTTTACCTTTCTGTTTGGGAACCGCCTATAATGTATCTAGTTCCCTAAAATAATCTTAGGTATTGCACTGTAATACCTACAAGTTTTACAGTGACTATTCTGTAAATTACACATAAAAAATTACATTGAAATCAAACTGAAAAAGCACACTGCAGGAATGACAACAATGAAGTAGGCACAAAGACAACATTTTACACACATCAGAGGAAATTCACTGAGTAAATAAGTGGAAATTGCAGTGCAAACACCAAGGAATGACAACAATGAAAAATCACAGGAAATTACAATGTGAACACCAAGGATTTACAGTGACTAAAGCTCTGGAATTACAGTATACACTCTAAGGAATTACTCTGAAAGTAAAGCACAGTGAAGGAACACATGAATTATAGTGCTTCACAAGGAAAATTTACAGTCTAAATACACATGAATTACTATAAAATAAGTACAGCAAAATACAATCTAAGAACGCAGAAATTAACCAGAAGCAATTCAGGGCATTCTGGCAAATTACAGTAAGCACCTTGGGGGAACATGTACTGACAATGTCACAAGAGTTTCTTGTTCATATTTTTGCAAATATTGACACTTACTTTTTCAAAATTGCAGATGGGAAGCAAGCAAAGAACAATAACTGAACTTGATATACTCACAGTGACACAAGAACTCGTTCTAAATGTGAGATAAAATAGCAAATAATGATCTCAGAAACTTGAAGAAAAATGCTATGTACATAATAATGAAAAGTTGACAATCTATTGCAGGAAACATTTTCATTTACTGCTCCCCTACAATCCGACATTATATACAACGCAAAAGACCTAGTTATCTACATGATGGAACTAGCAAAAGCAAAGCGCGAAGAAATCAAAACTACAATACAGTACATACATTACAGCAAACCCAGCTCTATGACTTCATGAGCACATATATAATACAAAAAAATAGGGGAGGAAATACTCTGATAATTACAATTAATTTGCAGAGGAAAACCACTGAAATTCCATGAGATGTGCAAACAAACAATAAGATACATAAGCAAAAAAGATTAATTATGGCCTAAATACAGAACTATGACACTGGGAAACTGCAGTGCAACAGTAAAGAGAGGAACAGACTAAAGCCATCAGAGAGTTTAGTATAACAAGGGGGGCTGACAACATTCCTTCTTCAAGCACATGATAATTTCCTCTTCAATGATTCACTTTATGCAAAAACAAAAAAGACAAGGGTCAATCCAAACAAAGATCATAAAAAACACAATCAATTACTTCAAGAAAAAGAACACACATGATTCATATACAACTGGAATAGAGCTTTGCCAAAGCCTCCATTATCACCAAAAAGTCCCTGAAAAAAAATCAACAGACCCAAATTAAACAATCTGAAAGAGAGAAGAAAGAAGAAAATAAAAACTAAAGACGAAGAAACAAATAAGTACCAATGACATAGCATTCGAACCATCGTGCGCGAAGTCATTAAGCACAAATGGAACATTCAAAGAATTTGCACTCTCAATAGATGATACTAATGGAATGTCCTGGTGAGAGACTTTCCGTAGCCTACCCATTAGAATAAAAAGCAAAACAAATCATAAAAAAAATGAGAAACATATCCGAGAGCTAGCTCTAAACACATGAATATGGCATAGGAATGTAGCTCAAAAATTGCGGAGAATGAAATAAAATTACAGAGAAATGCAGCTGAAATTTACAATCAAATTACAGTGAAAAACTAGGGAATTACAGTGTAAATCTCAGTCAAATTACAGAGTAAATCTGACGCAAATTCCAATGTAAATCTCGGTCAAATTACAATGTAATATCTGGGACATATCACAATGCAAATCTGGGGAATTACAGTGTAAAACTCAGTCAAATTACATAGTAAATCTGAGGCAAATTCAGTGGAAATCTCAGTCAAACTACAGTGTAATATGTGCGACATATTACAGTGCAAATATGGGGAATTACAGTGAACGCAGTCAACTTACATAGTAAATCTAGGCAAATTCCAGTGTAAATCTCGGTCAAATTACAGTGTAATATCTGAGACATATTACAGTGCAAATCTATGGGATTACATTGTGAATTTTGGTCAAATTACAGAGTAAAAGTAGCTGAAATATACACAGAAAACGGAGGGCATATTACAGTGTAAAATCTAGAGGATTGCAGTGTAAATCTCGGTCAAATTACAGAGTAAAAGAAGCTGAAACATACATAGTAAATCTAGGGCATATTGCAGTGTAAATCTAGGGGATTACAGTGCAAATCTCGGGCATATTATAGTGTAAAAGAAGCTCACATTTACAAAGAAACTCTGTGGCATACTACAGTGCATATCTGGGACATACTAGGCATATTACACTGCCTACCTGATACTTGGAGATTAAAAGGCTACACTGGATATACTACACTGCAAAATCTAACACTAAAAAACAGAACAAATTACAGTGCTACTACACATGGAATTACAAAGTAAATGCCGAGGAATTACAATGATAGTGCACAGAGAAATACATGGGATTACCCTTGAGACTACACTGCTCACTCTGCAAAAATCTCACACGGGAATAAGCACCAGAAAAGCCTAACACAGGGAAACAATTAATACTACCAAAATACAAACAACTACAACCAAAATCAGGAGGGTTGGAGTAGAACTGCCATGAACCAACCAGACGAAGAAAATATAGAGCCTACCTATCCAGCAGAAATTACTGAACCCTAACCACAAGAACAACCCTCTGATGACACCTACCACCGCCTACAACCCAGAACAACAGACTAATTCATACATCTACAAAAAAAGCAGAGGAGGAACCAACGGAATCTACACATACCCCGAAGCAGAACAAATAGCTGCGTCTACAAGAGCTTTCCACAACAACACCCTGGAACCTACACACACCAGGAAGCCAAGCAAAAAACAGAGTTAGATCTGGAAGCTAAGGGGCAAAAACATACGAAATCACACAGGGGGAGGGGGAGATGAGAACAACGAACCGTGGCAACCGTGAATCAAAGAGAAAATTAAGCTCCAGCAGGGGGAAAGGGAGGATCACCGGAACGACATGAACACGACAGAATCGCCTCCTCTTCTCCGCCGCTCTACGTCTAGCTCTCTCTCTATCAAATCGAACACTACCGCCCAAATGAAATGGAGAAGGGAAAGGCGCAGAAAAAACCAGACAGAAAACCACACCTGGCGGGCGGCGGAAAAACAGGCTGGAGCCAAACGAAACATGCGCCCAATAAGAAAAACAGACCCAAAACGACAACTCTCGGCACGAATCTTAACACGAGATCGAACGGAAATTTGAATGAAAGCCAATTGCAAAACACTCGACTGAAAAATAGCAAAACCGAAATTATATTATAGGGCAGCATAAAATGAAGCTTCCTTTTGCTTTTTAAGAATTGACGGCAAAGGCCTCCCGGCTATATAACGTGTCCTCGAGTAAGAGGGACATACACAGTATCACAAAATAGACTTTCTTCACGCTTAATATATAAAGCACAAATGGTCGAATTGTACAAACTGATGAGGAAATTCTCATACAAATAGGTCAAATGAAAAATAAAATAGTATCCGAGCGAGAAGCACAAGTACAACTAACCCAACACCAAACATGAGAACAAAAGAAGCCACACCTAAAAAGAGACACCCAAGTTTGAACTGCCAAAACATCTTATATTCAGGAATGGAAGGGGTATTACCCTGCTGTCACAACAGTTCGCTCGACAAATTACACCAACAACTAGAATGGCACGCCGAAAAATATACCAGGATTCAATTAGCCAACAAACCAGTAACGCACAGATATGCTTAGAACAGACATGAGGTTGCCAACCATTCAAATGACTCGAAGCACATGGCAAAACAAACTCTTGTACATAGTTCAAAAAAGCGCTAGGCGTTAATTGTGCGTTTTGCCACCACCTTGCGCTTTACTGACCAAAGCGCATGCTTATGCGCAATTATGCGCAGATTAAGCGCAGTTATGCGCAATGCGTTTTGCCGACGCCTAGAGCCTAGGCGCACTTAAGCGCTCACTTAGGCGCGCCTTTTTTAACTATGCTCTTGTACGAGTTCAACAAGGAATTCAAGATACAATATATTAAAGGTTCCAGAACCCAAACATTATCTAGGGCAAAACATCATCCAAGGTAATCGTCTAAATAAGAACACTCCTTAAGATTCTGGAAATGGACCAACACAGTAGTAGCAAAGCTATGCGGCATCTTTGTGAAGCAGCTTATCGCTTCTTGGAGACACCAACAGTCTTTCCTCTCCTGCCGGTAGTCTTGGTGTGCTGACCACGGACACGCACGCCCCAGTAGTGACGCAGACCACGATGGTTCCTGGAAAAGAGCAGGGTTTCAAGCACAAGCGATCTCTCCTACATATATGCACTAGGACAATGCTACTGCAACAGTGAAGTTTTAAGGAATCGGGCATCAGCACATCTTTTGGAAACAAAGCATTGATATACAGAACAGCTGGGTCACATACAAGGTACACTAGAAGGGTACACATGAATACATTGACAGTCATCAATACCAGATTGCAAGACATAACAATTATGAATCTAAGCAAGTCAACAAGGGCATAGGGCAGAATATAAAATCTAGATACAAGTAATAGACAAACTAGCTCCAACAGATTGACTGAATTGAACTGTTATAACCTAGAGCTGGCAGAAGTAACTGGTAATAACCATTCATACAAGCTAACATGCTGTATTTCTGTAGAAAGAAGCAACAACTGGCTATATAAAAAAAGTTAGTCCAAATTTGTATGCAGACTAGCACAGGCACCGGAACGGCACGTCAGACACCAATTGTCCTCCTCATAGTGCCAGCAACACAATCACAAACTAAAATAAATAAATAAAAAATAGCACAGAAGCCCATGTTCTCTCAGACAAATGCCTCGATTGTCCACATGGTTTAATAGAATGGATTACATCAGACTCGTCATCTGTTTTCATCATCACAGAGAACTAAGAACTACAAATTAGAAAGGCAGGTGTGAAAAAAGTGTTTTCAACAGAGCAAAAGTCCTAACATGTTCTCTCAGACAAATGCCTCATTTTGTCCCCATGGTTTAATGGAATGGATTGGATCGGACATCTAATCAGTGTTGATCATCACTGAGAACAAAAGAACCAAATGATTGATGTAAACGGGGGTATAGTAACAGGAAGCTCCTGGTATGAGAGCAGCCAGTGTCGCAAAAACCCGTTTCCTTCTCACTGTTAGCCAATCTAACGAGAAACAAGGCCATGAAAGAAGACCAAGCATCAGATACCTCATGGCATCCCTAATAACCCTATCCAAACAAAATTCAGTTCAGTGCTAAGATATGCATGGACAAGTTGAATGCAAAAGCCATCTCAAAGAATGGCTTGTGCCAGAATCTTAGCCCAAAGATATCTCGGCAACGTACAGTGCTGATTTACACTATTAAGAAGCGCACCAGAGACTCTAATTTATTGCCTTCAGAAGTTTGAGATTGAATCAAATGAAAAACAAGAAACAGAAACTACTGAGCATTACTTGCTACCCAGACATTTCAGACATTCTAGTGTTTAGGAGATTCGACTTCCAGCAGAAAACTAAGTCAATCAACAACCCTAGCTAATAATAGCAAATTAAACTGTATACTACCAGGCAAGACACAAACTGCTAGTCCTGATATGTGAAGTGCAAGCATCATCAGTAGTTGAATCTAACACAAAGTCATACAACAACAAATAGCAAGGGGCAAAAAGAAAAGGAGGGAACGGCGAGGTTATACCTGATCTTCTTGAGCCTCTCAAGGTCATCCCTGAGCTTCATGTCAACGGCGTTGGAGACGACCTGGGAGAACCTGCCGTCCTTGTAGTCCTTCTTCCTGTTGAGGAACCAGTCCGGCACCTTGAACTGGCGCGGGTTGTGCACCACCGCCATCAGACGGTCCATCTCCTCCGCGGAAAGCTCTCCGGCCCTGCACACCCACCACAGAACGCAGCGCACGGCTCAGGCCCCCACCCACGAACATATATCCATGCTAATATGCTAGTATCAAGTAGAATTCAATGCGCGTAAACTGGACAATGTCGCAAGATGATCAGATAATAGCAAGATTGGATCCTAACTTTGGCATCACAAATGGAGCTAATCACTACAATAGATCACTAATTCCGAATACTTGACCTGCATGCAATGCAACTACTTAAATTAAAGCCAAGTGCTGATGCCAAAACAACAAAAACATTCAACACAGCTCCAACCTGACAAGAGTATGCATAATGCATGAAAGATGGTTAGTACCAGATCATATCCATTGAGCGAAAGTGATCAACAAAACATTGCTCACATGTACAAGTAAAATGATCAACGTACGGATGATTCAAAGCTTAAAACGCAGAGTAACTAGATGTTCCTTCAGTACCTTATCGAAACGAACATAACACTATGTCCCACCACAGCGAGATCTGGCGAGAAAGGGGGGCGGACGGTTCCTCACCTCTTGTTCATGTCGATGTCGGCCTTCTTGCAGACGATGTTGGAGAAGCGGCGGCCCACACCCTTGATGGAGGTCAGCGCGAACATGATCTTCTGCTTACCGTCGACGTTGGTGTTGAGCACACGCAGGATGTGCTGGAACTCCTCACCCGCGATCAGCGACTGCGGCCGAAGAAGAATCACGGACGTCAGCACACGAGGCGGGATCCGCGAGAGGAGGAGGAGGAGGGCGGAGATGGCGGGGGGAGAGGCTTACCATGGCTGCAGTCGGCGGCGGCGACGGCGGCGGCGGCTGGGGCGCGAGGGGCCTGGAGGGGGAGGAGGTTGGCGTTAGAGCGTCTGAGGTTTAGGTTTTGGAGGCGGGGACGGGGACGAATTATATACCCGAGTGAAACCCTAGTGCGGACGGCTGTGATCTGCGGGCGGCTTTGTTGGGCTCTCTTTGAACGGGCCTTTTTCTGGACTTTCTCGGCCTCTTTTTGAACGGGCCGTAGGGGGGGAGAACCCAATCTCTATCTCACCCTCCTCTTGCTCCCACCCACATCGCCGCGTCCACCCAACCCGCACCCCAACCCCCGTCTCCTCCTCAGACCGACCTCGCCGCCGGCCATCAGGCCATGGCCTCCGCTCTCTCCCCTCCCCAACAGCCGCCGCCGGCCCCCACCCTCTCACCCCCTTCCCCTCCCTCACCGCAACACAAGAGGCGGCAAGACGGGGATCGAGCCCCAGATCCGCCATGCCTTCTTCGACCTGGATCTCCATCCCCACTCAAAATCGCGAGCGGCCATGCGTGAGTGAGCAGACGGCTGCCTGCTCCCTCTCTTCCTCGCCTCACCGGCGGCCAGATCGAGGGATTCGCGTCGTCGCCAAGACATGCTCGCGCACCGGGAGAGGAACCTCCGTCTGCATCTTCCCGGGCGTTGCCCACGCCATGGTCGTCTGCATCTGCTCCGATCCGACCCCAGTGCCGACGTCGCTCCTCCTCCTCCTCCTCCTCCTCCTCAAGGTCGGTCCTCCATCTTCCTTCGATTTGCCTGCTCTTCACCCTTTCCTAACCTTCCTTCCTTACGCGCTCTGGTGCCCTTCCTCACACAGGCAGTGGGAGACGCACGCACACCAGCGGAAGCTGCTCTGGTGGTGGACACGTTTGGCCGCCAGAAGTTTGGATGCCCCTGAGCCTCTGGTGGTGGGCTACGTAAGCCCCTCCCCTCCCCTCCGCTATGCTCTCTCTATCTCTTTCTCTAATGTGCCCATGACCATCTGTACGCACTTCAAGCAGGGGGTCAAGCAGCTAACAAAAGACTGAATACGAAGCTCCTTGCAGTGTTTTACCAAAAGTAAAACCATAACAACATTACAAACAGCAAGCTGTTTCTCACTGACAAACATCAGTTTAATTTGACGGTTCGACACTGATTTGCACTACTTGGGAAATTATTAGGATTTACAAACTCAACCTGACATTATAAACTACAAGCAAAAAAACATGTCATCGAACCAGTCCTTTTTGTTCTGATAATAACAATAATCCATGCATGCATCATGTAGAAAACTGAAATAATAACAACCTACTCTTCCCTCCGTAAAGAAATATAAGAGGGAGTACATATTTTGTACAGTTAGTAATGGCAGGCTCTTGGGACACACACTAATCAGAATACCCCGCCGGTCCTCAGACTTGCAAGGCATTCTATTCTAGATGGCAACATGCCCGCGTGCACTGCACAACTTTATGTATTTTGTTAAAAAGACCAGGCTTTTGCAGGACATTATATGAATGGGTTACAAAATCCGATCATGCTCTTCCCTGCAAGTCTTGTTGCTTGCCGTACCTCTGCTGGAGCGGACACGTTTGGCTGCCAGAAGCAGCTCTGCCCGCTACTCCTCGCCCCTGCGCCTCTGGTGGTGGACTAGGTAAACAGGTCCTCCCCTCCGATCTGCTCTGCTCTCTCTCTCTCTCTAGGTTAAAAAAAATTCTCGGTGCATGACGTTTCCCCCCTGATATAACAATCTTGAATAGATTCCATGGTCTGCTCATCCAGTGCTTAGTTTCTGGGTTTTACACTACATTTTGGACTGTAGCATGTTTGCTACAATAAAGGCTGCAAGTATTTGATACTAGATGCGTGCTAGTGGCATATATGATTGCAAATTCCTAATTTTTTTTAGTCTGCAATGCCCTTACTAGCCATAATTACTAGTTCTTGGCATCCATTATAGATTCTGTAGAATTTGTGGAGTGAACCATGAAGTTTTTATGTTCTTGACCTATGATCTGTATTCTGTAATATATTTTTTAGTACGGCTATGGTCTGTAATAGAATTTCTGTTCTGAAGGTCTGAGCTGCACTACAATTTCTTTGCCCAGGATGAATATGTTCTGCTCCAGTCTAGCTCACGATAATCCATTTGCATGGTACAACAAGCGCCCTCCATGGACGAAGTTGACGAGGAGGACCACCGGGATATGTTGCACCTGACGCTCGAGCTCCACGACAACATCGTCCAGTCCGACCTCGATGGCGATGTCGTCAACCCCGACCACGATGATGCCCCGCACAAGGTTGCTCCCACCAAATATCCATTTTTTCAAGTTACCGCTGGTCTGTTTCTAGACGCTTGTATAATCCACTCGCTGTTCACAGTGGACTAGTTGTTAGATCTAGCCTAGTATTCCCTACGGAGGGGAGTAGTTACTACTGTTTGTCAAACATACATAGCCTCGCTGTTCACTGGATGAATCCAGAGAATGTGTCATTTTCCTCTCAAAAAATGGCCGCTCCTCCTCTAGTTTATCTAGTTTTCTGCGATGAGATGTGTTTTCATCGTCTAGGTTCTGGTTGGTAGAAATTGTGCTGGTTCCATGGTGCCAAGTGGCCTCTGACTTAATCCTCTGCTGGAACTCCAGTACATAGTAGATGTTGCTGGTGCAGCACTCAACTTAAGTAATTGCGCTTGACAAAACTCATGTGATGCTACATCATGATACTGATATAAGCTGGATCTCTATTTTTATTGTTACTAGCTGCGTCAGCCTCTGCTTCTTGTTTTCTAGTCTATGGATCGACTCTAACCTGTTAGTCTGATTTTGATGGCTGTACTAGGGTTGTTTAGTAGCATCATATGACATGGTTGCTGAATTCAAATACGCCTGTACACATTTTGATCATCGTTGTCGAATCAAAACAACTCCTTGTATCGTTTAATTATTTGACTACTCGTATTCTCTGCGTAGAGTGCTGTGGATTTCAAGTGGGATTGCTAGTGTGCATGGTTTACAGGCCTGTTGTTATGTTGGTCCAAGTATGTTTTTCTTTTGATACGATCATAGTTTTAAATAGTGCGCTAAGCCTCTTAGCGGCGGACCTCTTCTAAACTCTATAGCGTGGTTTAGCGAAGCTATAGCGCGCTATTTAAAATGTGTGTTCATGTGATTGGACCAGAGTCCCATGACCCCTTCTAAACGCTATAGTGGGCTATTTAAGACCATGGATAGGATAGGTACATCCATACTGCTCGGGTTGCAGCTCACCATGACATGACATGAAGAAAACTGATTGACTTGAAAATTGTAAGAATGCTGTTAAGTTTAATGATTAAAAATCATAACACGGTATAGTATTAGCTTGTAGATGTTTTTGCATCTGCCCACACGCTAGAGGTGCAAACATCTGAAGTCAACCCCATGGTCTGTGGTGTAGAAATGCAGATGAATACACATACATGCCTTGCAGTTTTATTATGTGCTAGCCATTGAACTAACTTGCTATTGTCCATGTAGATAGGGTGCGGGAGGGAGGCGATGTTGATTACGATAATGGCATAAAGAAGGGAAGGCACAACCTGGGCGTGTTGCCTGGCAAACGGAGGAGCTGGCAGCAACCTGACCCTTGCTTGTCTTCCACGTACTTTTTGTTGTTGTTGAGCCTGGAAGGGCTGTTGTAGCACCGGCGCTACCATGTTGAGCCTGGAGTTTCCATCCATCCAATAGGTGCTGCTAGACCCATCCCATGGTCCTCACCTGAGTTTTGAGCTAAGCCTATATATGCTGTTGTACTAGTTTCTCAAGTAGATAGATGATTGTTTATTTCTTGTACCTTCAATTTTTCTGCCGTGGTTGTTTGTTCCCAGATAGATTGATTTATGTGTCATAGTTTCTGCACGTAGCATCCAACACATGTTTTCAGGTGTTCCTAGAATTTTAATCATTGTTCCATGCTCTGAAATGTAACTGTGCACAGGTAGCCATGCGTCTTTGCCGTGTCACCCTCCTGTTACTGTAACTTGACTCTGTTTGTGTGTTTTAGGGGCTGCAACTATTCATATAATTATTTTTGCATATGATTTTGCATCATCTGTCATAGTCTTCTGATTGTTTGATTAAATTCATGGGTTGCAAATTTGGCTAAGGGAGGCTGTTTGGGTGTTCTACTGGTGATGCAAGGGTCCAGTTTTAATAAAGTGGTGATTGGCTGGGACAGTGATATCAGTTGGTTTTAGCATTGTCAGTCTGTCAGTTTCCTTGCTACCAATTGGTGTGTGCCGCACTGTGCACTTTTGGTTTTAGGATGGATTCCTGGTCGTAGTTTCTCCTATTCCTGTAGGATGCAATCACGTTGCTTCACATAATATGTTGTTGTAATAATGGACCTTGGTTTTGTTTTAAGCTAAAAAGAGTAATATCTCTTTGTAATGGACCCTTTTTTTTCTTTTCATCAGTCCTCGATGACACTCTCTACCCGGTGGCCTCCAGCATCGACCTTGTCGTCATGAAGAACATCCAATTCCACATCAGGACATCCAATTTCAAGGTACATACGTAAACCAAACTCTGCTCGTTCTACTGAATACTGTCTAGTATCAGTCAGTTTGCAGGGAGAGATGACCAGCTGGTTTATCTATGTCTGGTGTTAATGAGCTTATCTCGTCGTTTGATTTTGTATGGCTCAAGATTATATGGCCAAGATGCTCGGCGTCGACAAGAGTGGAGCTCTGCATCCTCCTCTACAAGCAACAAAGACAGACCATGTGGTGTGCCGGTGATTCTTCTTCCACAATGGCACGTCCCGCCCTGCCCCTCTGGCGGCGTCATTCTTCTTCCACTCCGGCATAGGTGGTAACTGGTAAGCCACTGGTTCCTCTCTCTCTCTCTCTCTCTCACACACACACACACACACACTGTTTGATGTTATATACATATTGTTTGGTCCCATTTGGATTCATGGTTCCAAGTGTAGAATTATTTTATGCAAGGAAAGATAGATTTGGTTGCAGATATAACTGTATGAGTGATTAGAATTGGTGGTGCATTGTCATTGGTTTGCTGCATTTGTGATTAGAGGATCATGTTGTACCGGTTCCATGGTTCCAATTATAGTGTTTCATGTTTCGTTTTCTTACATCGAAGTGTAAAACATATGATTTGCTTATATCCTGCACTGAGGAATCACAAAGATAGTATCTGAGTAAGTTGGCTCTTGGAAAAGGACAACTTCCTTGATTATTAAATCCTAAACTGGTTGTAAACTTTGTGCAAGCATATTCAAATATGAATTGAACAACAAATTCAGTAGGTCTCGCTACAATGCATATTGCTTTAAATATAAACTGTGTACTTCACTAGGTTCATGGGTAGCATAAGTATGACTAGTTTTTTATGTCATTTGTGTGCTTGTTTGTTTGCTTTGATGAATCACAACGTTAGTATCTGAGTAAGTTGCCTCTTGAAAAAGGCCTCATTCTTTGATTATAAATCCTAAATTGATGTAAAGTCTGAGCAAATTCGTGCAAATCTGGATTGAACGGTTTCAGTAGGTTCATAGGCTGCATAAGTAAACCATTTGTCATGCAATCTTTCTTGCTTGAAATGTAAACCATGTACTACACTGGGTTCTTGGTCTGGATAAGTATGACTAGTTTAATATTCTTGTCTGCTTGTTTGTTTGCTATGATGAATCACAAGGATGGTATCTGACTAAGCTGGCTCTTGAAAAATGCCTCTTATATTTATTATTCATCCTAACCTGATTATATGTTCTGACTTTCTGTGCAAACTTTCGCAAACCTGAATTGAACAGCAACCCACAACGGCTTCAGTGGATCACTTTGCAATGTCTTTTGTTCATTCGTCGTGCATCTTTTTCTGCTCAAAATATAAAAAACTTGTGCTTTGCTGGGTTCATGGGTTGCGTAAGTGTGACTACCTTTCATACCTTTGTCTGCTTGTTAGTTAGCTGTGATGAATCATAAGGACGATGTCTGAGTAAGGTTTGCTCTTGAAAAAGTCCTCCTTCCATGATTACACATCCTAAATTGTTCACATATTCTGAGCAAACATGTGCAAGCTCTTCTTGCAGTTTGAGCATAATTTTATCCTTTTATCACGTTTCACATGTTAAAGAGTAGCTTACCTTTTTGTACGCATGTAGTCATTGATTGTCGTCCTTGCAACGTTTTGGATATATTAACTCCGTATTTTTTGTGATCAATCTGTAAGGATGGCATCTGAGTTAAGTTAGCTCTTGAAAGGGTGTTCCTTCCCTGATCATATATTTTGAGCAGATTTGTGCAAGTTTTAAATGAACACCCAGCAATATGCTGGTGGTCTTGTTTTAGATCAGTTCTATCTCAATGCCCTCACTTGGTCCTTGCTATAATACATAACTTGTTAATTGTTGGTACTTTAGAAGCTAAATAAGGATTGTTTCTGTATTTTGCCTTCTGAATGCTTGTTTGCTGTGATGAATCTTAAGGACGGTATTTGACAAAGGTGACTCCTCAATGAGTTCTCCATGCTTGATTAAACATCCTAACTGATCATTTTTAAGCAAACCGTTGTAATTAATTCTTTTGAGCGAACTGCTGTAATTGAATAATACAAAAACTAATAAGCTTATTAAACCTGATGTGAAATAAGCCTTATTAAACCTCAATGAGTTCTCCATGCTTGATTAAACATCCTAACTGATCATTTTTAAGCAAACCGTTGTAATTAATTCTTTTGAGCGAACTGCTGTAATTGAATAATACAAAAACTAATAAGCTTATTAAACCTGATGTGAAATAAGCCTTGGCTCAAAGCAAGCTTATTGGCGTTGGAGCTTGTAACTTGGCCACTAATTCATGAATCTTATATATGGTGCATTCTTTTATGTCGTCGGAGTTTCTACATTCTTTATTATCATCTACTCCCTCCGTAAAGAAATATAAGAGCTTTTAGATCACTAAAGTAGTGATCTAAACGCTCTTATATTTCTTTACAGAGGGAGTAGTTCATATATATGACTATGAGGTATTTCCTTACCTCTGCTGAGGATTTCCTCTAAATCTGAGAAGAAGAGATACTACTCTGATTGTATCCTTTATTTTTCTGGAGAATGAAACGGTGCCTTGTCCTGCTCTATGTAGTTAAACACTTTTTGGTCCATGCATGCTCAATTATGCAATCTACCTATGTGAGTGCAGCTGTTTGACTTCTTCTTTCCTTTTTGTTGCGATGCGTGTGCAGCTGCTGATTGGGAACACCCCATTGGTGTACCTCAACAAGGGCACTGATGGTTGTATGGATGAGTTGCCGCCAAGCTCTAGTCCATGGAGCCCTGCCCAGCTGAATCAAAACCCCAATCTGTATTGCTCAAGATTATATGGCCAAGATGCTCGGCGTCGACAAGAGTGGAGCTTTGCATCCTCCTCTACAAGCAACATAGACCACCATGTGGCGCGCCAATGATTCTTCTTCCACACTGACGCGTCCCGCGATGCCCCTCTGGTGGTGCCATTCTTCTTCCACTCCGACATAGGTGGTAACTGGTAAGCCACTGGTTCCTCTCTCTGCTCTCTGTGTGTCTCTCACTGTTTGATGCTATGTACATATTGTTTGGTGCCATTTGGATTCATGGTTCCAAGTGTAAAAATTTTGTATGTAAGGAACGATAGATTGTGTTGCAGATATAACTATATGGGTGATTAGAATTGGTGGTGCATTGTCATTGGTTTGCTACATTTGTTATTAGAGGATCAGGTTGTACCGGTTCCATGGTTCCCATTATAGTGTTTAATGTTTTGTTTTCTTACATTGAAATGTAAAACATACGATTTGCTTATATCTTGCAGTGAGGAATCACAAAGATGGTATGTGTGTAAGTTGGCTCTTGGAAAATGCCAACTTCCTCAATTATTAAATCCTAAACTGGTTGTAAACTCTGAGCAAACATATTCAAATCAGAATTGAACAACAGATTCAGTAGGTCCCGCTGCATATTGCTTTAAATATAAATTGTGTACTTCAAAGGGTTCATGGGTAGCATAAGTATGACCAGTTTTTATGTCCTTTGTCTGCTTGTTTGTTTGTAAATCCTAAACTGATGTAAAGTCTGAGCAAATTCATGGAAATTTGGATTGAACAACGGCTTCACTAGCTTCATAGGCTGCATAAGTAAACCATTTGTCATGCAATCTTTCTTGCTTGAAATGGAAACCATGTACCACACTGGGTTCATGGGCCGCATAAGTATGACTAGTTTAATATGCTTGTCTGCTTGTTTATTTGCTATGATGAATCACAAGGATGGTATCTGAGTAAGCTGGCTCTTGAAAAATGCCTCTTTTATTTATTATATACTCCTCTGTCCCATAATGTAAGACGTTTTTTGACACTAGTGTAGTGTCAAAAAACGTCTGACATTATGGGACGGATGGAGTACATCCTAAACTGATTATACATTCTGAGCAAACATGCGCAAACCTGAAATGAATAGCAATCCACAACGGCTTCAGTGGGTCACTTTGCAAAATCTTTTGTTCATTCGTTGTGCATCCTTTCCTGCTTAAAATGTAAAAAACTTGTGCTTTGCTGGGTTCACGGGTTGCGTAAGTGTGACTACCTTTCATACCTTAGTCTGCTTGTTAGTTAGCTGTGATGAGTCATAAGGACCGTATCTGAGTAAGGTTTTGCTATTGAAAAAGGCCTCCTTCCTTGATTACACATCCTAAACTGATCATATATTCTAAGCAAACATGCGCAAGCCTGAACTTAACAGCAATCCACAAGCTCTTCTTGCATTTTGAGCATAAGTTTATCCTTTTATCACGTTTCACATGTTAAGTAGTAGCTCACCTTTTTGTACTCATGTAGTCATTGACTTGTCGTCCTTGCAACTTTTTTGATATATTAACTCCTCATTTCCTATGATCAATCTGTAAGGATGGCATGTGAGTAAAGGTAGCTCTTAAAATGGTGCTCCTTCCCTGATCATATATTTTTGGGCAGATGTGTGCAAGTTTTAAATGAACACCCAGCAATATGCTGGTGGTCTTATTTTAGATCAGTTCTGTCTCAATGCCTTCACCTGGTCCTTAGTATGTAACTTGTTAATTATTGGTACTTTAGAAGCTAAATAAGGACTATTTCTGTATTTTGCCTTCTGAATGCTTGTTTGCTGTGATAAATCTTAAGGACGGTATCTGATAAAGGTGGCTCCTCATGAGTTATCGATGCTTGATTAAACATGCTAAACTGATCATTATTTCTTTAAAGCAAACCGCTATAATTAATTCTTTTGAGCAAACTGCTCGGAGCTCGTAACTTGGCCACTAATTAATGAGTCTTATACGTGACCATGTGCTTGTAACTTGGCCACTAATTAATGAATCTTATATATGGTGCATTCTTTGTTGTCGTCGGAGTTTGTACATTCTTTATTATCATCTACTCCCTCTGTAAAGAAATATAAGAGCGTTTAGATCACTACTTTATATATTTACAGAGGGAGTAGTTCATATATATGATCATGTGCTATTTCCTTATCTCTGCTGAGGATTTCGTCTAAATCTGAGAAGAAGAGATACTACCCTGATCGTATCCTTTATTTTTCTTGAGAATGGAACAGTGCCTTGTCCTGCTCTGTGTAGTCAACACTTCTTTGATCGATGCATGCTCACTTATGCAATCTAGCCTATGTGTGTGCAGTTGTTTGACTTCTTCTTTCCTTGGTGTTGCGATGCGTGTGCAGCTGCTGATTGGGAACACCCCATTGGTGTACCTCAACAAGGCCACCGACGGTTGTATGGATGAGTCGCCGCCAAGCTCTAGTCCATGGAGCCCTGCTCCAGTGTCAAGGACAGGTGATGTAGCTGCTGCTCCTTTCTTTCAGGATCCCTATGATTTGTTTTTTGGCTTTTGGATTTGAGCTCAAGATTTTTTATGTGTGTTGTCCTTGTGCACCAGAAGGGGTTCATTATTCTAGGCAAGGTGCGCGGTGGTAGGTTTGGTCTCTGGCCTCGGCGTCTTGCATTGGCCCTGCTGCCATGTGGCGTCGGTGGCGCTGTTCAGCGTCGGCTACAAAACTGACACGGTGAGCTCCTCCGCTTCTCTCCTAACTCTGCTCCTCGCCTCCGGTTGCTTCGAGCTCTTGTCCATCTTGCTGATGCAGTTTGTTGTGCTTTGTTTTGTGCTTGATCTTCTGGCCATGGTCCTCCTCTACTATGTAGCTGTAGGGAGTCGATATGTTGGTTTGTTTTGTGTTTTGTTTTGTGTTTTCAGTTTCACCTTCTTTGTGATCCTCTGTGCTGGTTCTACATTCTTGCTGTCATGTTTAATTTGGTCTTATGATGCATGGGTCTTTGTATCAAAGTACGACATTTGGTGTTGCTTGCACAAGATTGTAGGTCGTGGTATGCTTGGTTTCAGGCTTGTATGATGCTTCATGTCCTCCTTTTGATTTTCTATAATGCTATCATGGATAGGTCAGTATACAAGTTGATGCTATTGTAAGAATTCAGTGCCTATCTTAGTAAAAACTTTATTAGTTGGGGGTGCAAGGTGATAATGATGTTTGTGAACTCACAGTACATATCTCAGTTTCGTCATAGGCAGTTATTTGATGATTTCTCTGGCTTTATTAATGAATCTTGCTCTGTCTCTCTCTGCACATGTAGGGGCCTGGACAGGCAGCCACAGGAGGGCGAGAAGAGAGATGGATGGTGTAAATCTGAGCTCGTCCATTTTTGGTTGCTGCTGAATGTGGATGAGTTGTGGTGGCGAGGACCTGATTGATGGTTCTTGTTTTGTTGCCTTGGCTTGTTTTATATTCAAGCACTGCTGCCTCTTAGCTTGTGTGACAGGAGAAGGATGGACCGAAGCCGTGGTGAAGCTCTAGGCCATCATGATGGATGGAGTTGCTGGTTGTCTTAAAGACTAGTTTGTTTGTCTTGTTTCTTTCTGGATTTGTGAATACCAGACACATGATTGTGACTACTTTGTTGCTTTGGTAGGATGCATTCTTTTGGAGTATAGTAGCTCTCGTTAGAAACCATCATCCTGGAATTGATGGTGCTAGGTATAGTTGGCAAAAAAACAAGAGTTGTATTTTTGCTCTCATATATACAATTGTGATATATCAGTTATACAAATGTTATGCTTGTCAAATTTCTGGGCACCCAAATTCGAGGGGGCTTACATAATTGGTGTTGGAATAGGCTTCAATGTTTAATTATGCTCGTATGGTATATCAGCCATGGCAAGCTCTGCCTTTGACAGTAATGGTGGAGCTGACACATGAAATTTTATCACCTACACCTCGAAAACAGAGTAGCTGCTTAATGGAATCTTCAGGCCCTTTAAATCCAGTGTGAGGTATGAAGTGAATGTTCCAACAACTGAGATGTCAGCAATGGAAATACAATTAATTTTTTTTTATTTGAATGGCCAGAAAGTCTTTTTAGACTCTAGTGTACATCGGACATCTCTTCTAATAGCATGAACCTTTGCAATTTCCTTAATTGGTGGCTTGCTTATCATTGTCATTAAAAATAATCATTGTCACTAAGTTCTACTCGCGACCGATTTCCAAGGCAGGTATTCTGGAAAAGGTGTCCATACCTTTAAGGTTATGCAAGTGTGATTAAAATCCTAGGGATGTACATCGGGCCATCCTCGGAGGGATGGTCTGGATTGCGCCATGTCACCGATCCATGGCACAGCCTTGCCTGCTGCCATGGACCACGCAGCTGCATCCTTATGGATGTTGTTGTCTCCACCATGCCCTCATCTATATATATACAAGAGATACTCATACGTCCGCACGTGGGGTGCGCGTGTGACTTAGGACTTTGAGATGCACGTCCGTCGCTACATGGCTGCTATGGACGTCAGGTTCTCCAATACCTGGCAGGTTATTTGGGGATCTCACCCGAGCTATGATCCTGTGATGGTTCCTTCTCTTTGGGTGTCCACCGCCCGCGCCTCAGGAACCGCGAGTGAACTAGATTATTCGATAGTATTCGATCTATATTAGCTAGCAAGCTAGTGATGTATTCGATAATATTCGAGACGATGTATTCGAGATTATATATATTATTCGATAATATTCGAGACGATGTATTCGAGATTATATTCGATGATGCATATTATGTACTATGATTCAGTTTTTCCTTATTGATTGCATGCATGCATTGTAATTTGAATACTAAATTGTTTTATATTTCTTCTGGATTAGTTAAATAAAAGCTATGGACAATACTGGCAGAGAAGGAGAGGAGGCCATGCGGGACTTGGTTCTATGCGCATGGGGAGTCATTGGACCCGAAGACTGGCGAGGTTTTGAAGAAGGCAAGTCTTAAAGGAGTCGAGGACAAGTTACTTGTTGCAATAGAAGAGGCTCGAACGGGGGTGTTCACGCCCAACAGAGAGAACGATGAGCTTACGCGTGCCCTGGGAAATCCTGAACACCCGGGAAGAACACGAGGCAAAGGCGTTGTTCTGTGGTATGAGGGGTTTGCGGACTGGAACGCCAACTACAGAAGCCGTGCGAGAAAGAAGATGGAGGAGGAGAAGAAGAGGAAGCTGGAGGAGGAGCAGAGGAAGCAGGAAGCAGAACGCCTTAAAGGCCTAGAATCAGCGCACGCGGAGTTGTCACTCAAATTCCAGCGGCAGCAGCAGCAAATCGACTTCCTTAGCCAAGAAAGGGGGTCTCAGCAGCGGCAGCAGCTAGCGGATGATCCAGCATTGGATAGCACCGTCCCATCCATGCCGAGAAGCAGCGTGGGTTCCGCCCCGGGCGAGGCACTGCTGGATAGATACCCTGTGGATGACATCATGGAGAACACTAATTGTGAGCTACACTTCAAAATGAAGAACATATCCATGAAGGTGGCGGGCGTCGTTGCTTATACAAATCCCCCCGAAGCAACATTCCATTGCAACCCGATTCCAGCTGGTTATGCTCGTGTCGTGGTTGATGAAGTGGTGGACCAATATTCGGGGCTAGAGCTTGACATTCGTGGAGGTGACGAGGAGCACACACTGGGAGAGGCCATACATCGTATCATCCTATGGAGAAAGGATTGCATCATCTTTCCAAGGCCACCGACACCGCGTCAGCAGACTCCTCCTCGAAGTCCACCACCACGTCAGCAGACTCCCGCTCCTCCAAGTCATCAGCCACCGCTTCAGCAGAGTCCTGCTCCTTCAAGTCCGTCAACGCGTCAGGCCACTCCTCCTGCTCCAAGTCCGGCACCGCGGCCCACTCCTCCTCCTTCAAGTCAGCCACGTCAGCCGTCTCCGCCGCCTCAGCAATAGCGGAAGAGAGCCGCCGTAGCTATGGTGCGTAGCGGTACAAGTCAAGGTACATGAGGTACAGGAGGCAAGCGATTTCAATTTGGTCCAAGCCTCGCGCCTATTCCGAAGAGGCCTTACGACCTAACTCCGGAGGAAAACGAAGCCGAATGCAGGGCCCAATTGGACGCCCATGTTGGACCGAAACCGCCACCGCCGCCAAAGGAGAAAGTGCCTGATAAAGTCGTTGACCGCTTTATTCGTATGGCAAAAAAACCAGCTCCCAAGCCTGTTGACTCAGACTATGAGCGCGAAATTAAGAAGAGACATCGAGCACAACAAAAGAAGGAGTCAAGCTCGAGCCAAGCAGCTGCCAAAAAAAGCGGGAAAACTGTTCCCCAGCTGGGAGAACAGGCGGTGCAATCGATCCCCCCGCTCATTGTACCAAAACATGTGAGTACCGGCGCCGATCAGCTGGTAATAACCGACGATCATAGAAGGCAGGCTGACGAGATCGGATGCACTATAGAACAACTCCTAGGCCTCGAGCCCATGGAAAAGTTTAAAGAGGAGGAACTAAAATGAAAATATGTCCGCGGCGAACCTCTGGTCAAGCCTGAGGAGGTCAAGAAGCTCTCAACGAGAATGTATGAATTGCATGAATGGTACATGAAAATTGCCAAGGCTACCAATCGAGAGTCCCTCATGGTGAAAGTCAAGGCAGAGCATTACTTCCATGAGACAGCTGTGTCTGTTGAGTATACAGATTTGTTTCAGTTATTCAATCAAGACGCACTCGACAAATCTATCGTCAGTTGCTATTGTCTGTAAGTGATTTCTTTCTGTAATTTAAGTCTCAATCTAGCTAGCTGTAGTGCTCGTTGATCATTATCTGTAATTATCCTCACTATATTCTTTTCTGTGGTATTATGCAGGATGAAGATTTATGAAATGAAAAAAGTTGGACGCTATGGCATTGGGTTCATTGACCCAAATACCATTAATGAAGAGACATGGACATATGAATGGTATCGAGAAGAGGTAGATTAAAACATGCTAGAGTTCTTGAAGCACCTCAATACCAATCGAGATATACTACTTCCTTACAACTTCCTGTGAGTCACACTGTCTTGTACTACAAATTCTGTTTTTGCTTAGTAGCTAATGTTAATAAGTGTATAGAGTTTAGGGTAGTTGATGAGTGTTATGCACATGCCCGCTTAATTTATACATGCAAACGTTTAAACCTCACACGTATCTGATAACTTTTTTGACCTTTAGTTGGTTACGAGACTTATATACCAGCAGCAAACAAGGGAAATTAACAAGTATATTTTTTATTATTATTCGAACAAAAGACTACAGAAGTCGTTTCGCCACCCAATTTCATACCAGAGTAGAATACTCAGCTGTGTTTGCCACAAAAAGGTTATGGAATTTATTTCTCTTAAAAAAATCAAATAGGATTCGCCTAGACCCATGTTCATTTGCGTATTTTCGAGGAAAATGCTTGCAATTATCTATTAAAATAAAAAGTAACTGCTTAATAGAACTTAGGAAAATAGTACATAAAAACAAATGAGTTGACCATCCAAACCGAGTATAAACGAATAGAACCAAAAGAGGTTTTCTTTAAACTAGATTTAATCTTTTTGATATTTTAGATGTTCATGTTAGTGTAACAAGCATACTTGACAATTTTTATGTGAAACGGGATAGCAGTGCTTCGTCGGTTCAAAAAGAAAATTAAGTGTAGTATTTGAAGGTAACACACTACCCCAAACGCACTTTTTCCTGACGGTTTATGTAATTCCTGATGGTTGCAAGGTCTCCTTCAGGAACATACCACGTTCCTGACGTGGATGTTGCCCCGACGCAAATGAATCAAGTCAATCCTGAAGGGGCCAGTGATTACCTTCACGAATACAAGAAACCTTCAGGAATGTGGACGTATACTCGTGAAGGGAGGCAATCCACGTGGGGAATAACTCCTTGCGCACGTACGTGATGGTGCACCGCCTTCAGGAACGTGCAGCGAAAAGAAAGGCGCGCGATTTTTGGCTAGAAGCGAACAACGCGCGATTTTTCCGCTCGGTAGAAGATTTCGCGCCGGTTGTGCACCTCATGGCTGACGTGGACGGGCCCAACGTCAGGAACGACCGGTCAAAATCCCTAAAACAACTCTGCTGGCCCCCGAATCCTCCAACCACCCCCTTGCATCACGCCGCCCTCCTCCCAATCCCCCATGGCCGCCGCCTCCCATCCGGTGCCGCCGTACCCCACCGCCGGCGGATGACCCCACACCGCTGCTCCCCCACTCCTCCAGCGCTGTCTACCTCCCCGTCGACGGCCGCCTCGTCGCCATCCGGCCACTCGCCTCCCTCACCGGCCAACGCTTCCCCGTCGACGTCCAGCCACTCGCCTCCCTCGCCGGCCAGCCTCCCCTCGTGCGCCCTCCAACCATTCCAGCGGCGCCTTCATCCCCGACAACCTGCGCCCCTCGTAGATTCGCAGTACAGCGCCGCTTCGATCCCCATCGACCGGCGCTTCCAGCGCCACCCCTTCGACGTCCACTAGTCCCCCTCGTCGTCGAGCCTCTCCAGCGCCTCCGGATCGACCGACGCGTCCTCGTCCTCCAGATCCGACTCACTTCCTCGCCCTCTGTTTCCCTTCCAGTCCAGCGCCTCCAAATCGACCAAAAAAGGTAACAGCTTGTGGACCTTTCATGTTTAGTAATAGCAGAGTTCACTAGTAACAGCATGTAGGGGTCATTGTTTAGTATTTGGCACTTTTCTTGAGGTAAAAGATGCTATTTTTTGTTGTTCTTTTGAAAAGATTGGCTGTAGCATCACTGGAGACTGTGATTAGTATATGATTCAGTTTTAAATAATTTTTTTTATGGTCCCAGTGCAAAGGAATTGATATTTTAGTTCCCATATGTCTATGTACAGAAGGCCAAATCAGGACGGCGTAGTTCTACGAAGACCAAGTTTGAGGAGTGATAGTGTTGCACCGCAACCCTCTCCATTGACAGGTGCAATGTCCACTCTTCCACATCTCTATGCTTGTTTATGTAATTTCTTCATTGCCATGTTAGATCATTAACTGTTATACATTCCAAATTGTGCAATAACAGCATTATTGAATGACGGAGCGTGAGTGGATGTATAGTGGTTGGACTCACAGTAAATCAACTGATAAGTGGTATAATAAGACAAAAGAATTCTTAGATTTTGCCTTCATTATGCCAAGTGTAGTCCAGAATGGAAAGATTAAGTGTCCGTGTGATAAATGTTGATGTTTTGACTAACATGCCAGAGATGGATGATTTCTTCACGTAGGTGTTTTCTGTCCTTGTAGAAATTCAGTAGCATAAGTAATTATTTTGGAATAACTTGATGACCTATGCTACATATGTTTTGTCCTTGTAGTGAATTTGATACAAAACATTGTAGGGGAGAAAGCATACAAACTGATGAACAACAGCATGAACTAAGATTAAATGGTTCGACACTTGGCAACAAGTGCCCTAACTTTTTCAGCTGGTTCAAATCTCATGTAATGTGCCCCACACTTGTTCCACTCACTATCTTTTCAACTACATAGAAGCAAAAACTAATATAAGTAAACATTTTGGTGCAGTGTCAAACAACTTCAAGTGTTCATAATGCATTGCGTCAAATGTCATATGGGTTTCCGACAAGAGTGAAAACCTATGGAATTTATGATGTGAATGGGTATAGGTTTCGCTCAGAGATCTATGAGCATACTAGAACAGATTTGGGTTTATGTAATATAGGAGTTTGTGTCACGAGCTTTGATGAGGATGATAATCCTGTTGAGTATTTTGGTATTATCGAGGACATTCTACAGATCTCATGGGAGGGCACTATTGAACTTGAGCTAGTTATATTCAAATGTCGCTGGTTTGATCCAACTTCTGAGGGCACTAAGCGTACAGAAAATATAGGGTTGGTAGAGGTCATGCATAGCTCAAGAATGGCAAACTTTGATCCATTTGTGCTGGCTAGTCAGGTTAAATTAGTGTACTATCTGTCATATGTGTGCCAAAGCCCTGCATTAGCTCCTTGGTGGATTGTGTACAATGTACCACCTACAGATTGCGTTCCCCCAATTGACAATAACAACGAAATACCAACCGAGGAATCACCAACATTTCAAGAGGATAACCTGGAAGGTACTTTTGTGATAGAGATAGGACATGACTTGGACGATTTCGAGCGCAGATCTATGGAGATAACTGATCCGAAGGAGTTGGGGTGTAAAGAAGTTGGAGAAGAGGCAAAAGAATTGTAAATGAAGAAGGGGAAGAAGAAGGGGAAGAAAGAAGAGGAAGAAGAAGAAAGAAGAAGAAGAAGAAGAAGAAGAAGAAGAAGAAGAGAGAAGAAGAAAGAAGAAGAAGAAGAAGAGGAAGGAGAAGAAGAGAAGAGAGAGAAGAGGAAGGAGGAGAAGAAGAAGAAGAAGAAGAAGAAGAAGAAGAGAGGAACAGGAACAAGAACAAGAGGAAGAGGAAAGAAGATAGAAGGAGAAAGAAGAGGAAAATGAAGAGTGTATCTGAATGCCAAGAGGAAGATGAAAGGAAGAGAGAAAGGAAATGAAGAGTGTATCTGAATGCCAAGAGGAAGAAGAGGAAGATAGAAGGAAAAAGAGAAAGAAAACGAAGAGTTTATCTGAATGCTAAGCAGACTTATAAGAAAATATATGTTGTACTCTTATCTGTTGCTATTTAGGATTGCAATTATTTTTCAAATATGCTTGCAGTATCATTTAGTTTAGTTTATCTGAATGCTAAGCAGACTTATAAGAAAATATATGTTGTATTTCTACATAACTGATGTTCATTTAGTCTTCAAATCTGTTTTCAGTTGCCATTTCGTTTTGTACTTAAATTATGCTGATTTTTTTTCTTTTTTTAGTAATCTTGTTGTTGTGATCAGTTTGCTATAGATCTAACCTGTTGTCTTTATAAATACTTATAATTTGTGATAACATGTTGCAGGACATGGCAGGCCATCGCCACCGACCTAAAAGAATAGTCGCACAAGCTCACCAACCAAGTGATGAGACTCAAGTGAACAACAATGAGAATGGTCCCTCCTGCAACAATGGGAGTACCTCCAACAATGATAGTGGTGTAACAACTAAGAAAAGGAAGGGGCGGACACGCACCCAACTAAAAACGCCACCAAATGGCATTCGCATTGCAATTCAACCAAAAGGTGACAGTCACTTTGCAAGAGATAAGGGGATAGGTGGCCAGATTACTGCACTTCTGAAACGTGAATACCCATCCATTATCAAGGAGAAGAATAAGGAAGGTGTGGAAATCAAGCGTCATGCATCTTCTTGGGAAGATTATTACATTAACAAAGTTACTGAAGGTGAAAATATTGGGGAAACAGCTGCACATCGTTTGATGCTGGAGTTTTGGGTAAGTACTAATGCAAGCTAAATTAAGTTCCCTTTTTAATATGCTGGGGTGCAGTATCTTTTTGTTGACTCTCGGACCAATGCATTTGGAAACCAATATTGACATACTAATTTGTGTACATAATTGCATACTTTCGAAACCAATAGTAACCACATAGGTAACCTATGTTTTTTGTCTGTGTAGAGTATATACAAACTGGTTGATGATTCTCCTACCCAAATAGTAGAAGCTGATCGTATTCTTGAAAATTCTGCAAAGAGACAATTTAGGCAAATGTGGTACCAAGCCCGTAAGGAAGCCGTCAAATTGTACTATAAGGATATTGTTAAGGAGCCCATCAAAGATCATGAAGCATGTCAAAAAGAGCTTAGCAAAAACCAATACATGCAAGCTCAGCTTTATTGGTGCACTGATCATGAAGTGTGGGAAAGCATATGTGACTATTAGTGCTCCTCTAAATTCGAGGGGTTACGGAATCTTGGCCGAGAGTCACACTTTAAGTCAGAGGATATTGCACAAAACCGGGGTGGTTCACGATCATTTGTTCAGACCCAAAACATGTTGGTAAGTCGCATTCAGTTTAATATGACTTGTGAGTATGGGTTGTTTGTTGAAAGGGCATCTTCTCTTATGTAGGAAAAAGAGCATGGGCCTGCAGCAGCAACAAACATGAACACTTACAAGTGCATGAAGGCAGGAGTTAAGAATTGCACCGAGAATGGAGAAAGTGGCCCCATCAACAACATTAAGGTCACAAAGCGTCTTGTAAGTTCATGCACATTTGCTCTGTCTTTAGAACTTCAACACTTGTTAATCTGAAATTAATAGAGAGATTCATGGTTTCAGAACACCTACTACACAGCTTTGAAAGCAGCAGATCCACTACATTGGGAGGATCGTGATCTTGATCCAGAAATCATGTACTCCTCCGGTGGTGGCATGCCCCATGGTCGACTAGCAATAGGTGATGGTGCTATAAAGAAATCTGTGGCTCTTGCAAAAGCTAGAGAGAATGACATAAGGCCATCGAACTCCATATCGTATCACTGTTTATTGAAGGAAAATGCTCAATTGAAAAGGCGCTGCAAGAATAATTTTATTCTGAGCAAACATGTACAGGTATTGCACATCTTTTACACATTTCCTTTGATTGCATTGTAGATCTTGTTAATGTTTTGCACATCAACTTGACCATTTATTGCACTTTAGGGGTTTTATGGAAAGCTAGGATGGGAAGTACCTGAAGATCTTCTTGCCTATCAAGATGAGCTGATGGATGGCAGTGACCTGGTATGTATGTTATGACACTCAACCCCTCTATTCAAGAACAAATGTTTATCTACTATATATAGCTCTACATAAACATGCTACCATGAACAATGCTTGTGTGAACTAGATGTCATTTGTCTATGCATATTTTTTTTTGTCAAAATGCTCAAATGGATAGGAATTTGTGATGGCATATTTTGAGTACACACACACAACCAACCATATGTCTATCTAGTTGAAAATGTGCAAGTTCTATTTCAGTATGTGATTGCCGTTTTACTTTTCACTTTGCTGAAATCTATTACATTTTCCCCTTGCAGATGAGTGAAACACCCCAAGCCCAAGAGGATGATGGTACCCCCTTGACAGATCCTTCACATGCTGAAAACCATGCTGATGCTGGTACTCAAATGGAAGATCATGGTTCTACTCCAACACATGACAATCATTTAGGAATGCCACTGTTATGATTAGTTATTGTATTGGGAACGACGGTGCGCTTAGCCTTTTTTTTGAGAATCGCTACTACTGATGGAAATCTAGGACTCTAGTATATGTCTTTTGGTCTTGGTAATAACTAGTGTTAAGTTGAGCTTTTGGTTATTATGTGAATCTGGTGAACATGGAGGTTTCAATGTAATGGATATATATTGTGCATGAATGGGATGCCATCTTAAACTGGGCCATGTGACCATTGTTTGTGCATGAATATAAGTAAATATATCATTATTGGCAGTGAATTTGTGCAATTGAATATTATTTTGATTTCTTTGGATTGAATAATCATTCCTGACGCGGGTTGTATAATCCTGACGTTGCTACAGCTTGAAGGGGCCACTCTGCTTGTTCATTCCTGAAGGCCAGATTGGTCTTTCGTGACCTTCATTCCTGAAGGCCAGATTGATCTTTCCTGACGTAGTAAGATTCCTGAAGGCCTGCTCCTAACTCTCAGGAACAGAGTACATTCGTGACGGCTAGATTCCTGAAGGCTTTTCCTGACGGTGCATCCGTCAGGCATCTTGGTTCGTCGATTTTGTTGTGTCTGTCAGGAAACACCGTCAGGAATAACATTCGTGACGGTTACCGTCAGGAACGTGTCTTATTCCTGACAAGCTGTTGCTGACGGGAGATTCCTGACGGCGTGCCCACATTCCTGACAATTTTGCGTCATTCCTGACGGGATTTGGCCGTCAGGAAAAAGTCTGTTTGGGGTAGTGACATTTGATTTATGCGAAACGGGATAGCAGTGCTTCGTCGGTTCAAAAAGAAAATTAAGTGTAATATTTGAAGGTAACATTTGATTTGGCGCTCGACTTATTTTTTTGTGCAAATCAAAATGCTTAAGCTTTTCACCTAAAAAATTGCAGATAGCATTTGAGTGTGACAATGAACATATCTACTTTTTTTCCAAAAAAAATTGACATTTGCATATAGCATTTTTTGCTCGCAGGAGCATATGTTTCCGAGAGCCGAATTGGAATTCCGTAATAATATGAAAAAGTGTCGTATCAAGAAAAATGCGCAAAAACTCGTTACAACTGACAACTATCTAGCTAGCGATGCACGCCGGCGTTATTCTTCTCTCTTGGCATGCCATCTTTTTGATGACGAGATCCAACAGAGCAGAGGGGCAATACGTTGTTACCTGTCGAAACCCATCTGTCGCCATGAATGCTTCAAGATTACCAGGAGAAGAGAGGAGCTGCATGCACGCCTCCCACAGCACGGGGCAACGGTGCCAGTTCGGCAACTCCAGAGTGTCAGCCACGGAGCCCATGCTGATGTGCCGGCATAGTGCCTCCTCGCAGATGCGCTTCAGCTTCTCCAGCTCATACCTGTCCGCCGCGACGAGCAGACCCATCGCCGTCGATACCGTGTCCAACAGGCGCGTCTCCGGAGGCGAGTCGGTGTAGACGAACTGGAGCAGAGCCTTGAACACCTGCGGGTCCATGTCGTCCACGCGTAGTAGTCGGTCGGTGTCCTCGTGGTCGTTGATTCTCGAGGCAAGCGAGAGATCCGCCTTGAAGACGGGGGATCGGGCCTCCAGTATCCACCGGTGCGCGGCGAACATCTGATGGCCGACCTGGATCTTCACGTCCGGCCTTTCCTTGCTCCAGATGGCTTGGGCGAGCTGACCGTGCAAGGCGAACGGCGGCATCGGCGCAACCTTGACGGTGACGGTGAGGTCGCACAGGAAGGTCAGGCAGTCGTCCTTGTCGAGATCCTCGTGGCGGACAAACTCTAGCAAGCTCCAAGTGAAGGAGAAGTCACGCGGCGAGCTTTGAGTGTAGCATGGCCGTTCCGGCGTGGTCGAGTACACTCACCTGGGCCTTTGCCCACAGACTGCCGGTCCATGAGCTGCTGCTGGCACTGTGGATGCACAGGGAGACGTGGGAGGCCTCGTGCTCCTGTGAGAAGCCGTTTGGAAAGCACCTGATACGCCAGTTGTGGCCGCAGACGGCGAACCTGCTTGATCTCATCTCCATCCCCATGCCCACCATGTTCCGGACTTTCGTCAACTCTGGGATACGGTCATGGCGGTGGTTGAAAAGAGGAGCCGCTCGCCCTTTGCTTCACGTGCGCACGTACGCACGCCCGCCGAGAGAATCCGTTCCCTCCCCCTCGATAATAAAACAACGGTTTTGCTAAGTCTCAGTCGACTTAGACTTCATTATGTGTCAGTCGATAGTATCTTCCTTTGATTTTGCATGAAGATTCGTGCAAAAAATTCTTTTCAGTTTTTCTTTTTTCTTCTTACATGCTATATCACTTGACTTAGACTTGGTTAAGTCCCAGTCGACCGAGACCTAGCCACACCCATAAAACAAACAAAAAACAAGAAAAAAGAAACGAGTCAACGCCGGCCGAGTCCTCTTTTCTCGAGCGCGAGGAGGAGGGGCTTTCTTTTCTTTCGTTTTTTTCTCGAGCGGACGGAAGGAAGGAAAGAGCACGAGGAGACGTACGTGATGATCCAGCTCGCTCGCGTGCTGCCGGTGGCGTCTCCAAAACGAAACACAGCCAACCAATTACCAAAGGAGGTAGGAGCGCGTGCGTTTCTTCGAATCGAAAGAAAACGACAAAAATAGACCATAAACAGAGTAGACGTCAGTTTAGATGTGTCCTAGACAGATCCATAAAGATTAGTCCTTTTTCGTCTGGACACACGACCTCCTCGTCGTCTTAGTTTCGGCTCTCAAACCCGCCGCCATCTCCATCTCGACCTATCTCCAAGTTCCCACACGTACTCGTACGCGTGCATGGACGCCGGCCGGGACCCTACAAATCAGTTGGGTCGACGACGGCCACGCGCGGTGTCGACTCCGTCCCGGCCGTTTCAGCGCGCGCACGCTCGCCAACCAAAAGACCGGTCGCCCTACCTCCTTGCCACGGTCCCGATCGCGATCGCGGATGGACACAGCACGTGTGGTTTTCTTCCCTCACGCACAACCAGCCAATCATGCATGCATGGGTCGTCTCGCGTATACGTACTCACGTATCATGCATGGAGGAAGATGGATCTTGAATTTGTCTAGCACCTCAGCTGCTTCATGTGAACTTATTCAGAGAGGTCAGACTTCATGCATGCATGATCAACATGCATCAAGTTCTTGTTGTTGCTATATAATACTCCCTCCGTCCGGAAAAATTTGTCCCTCGAATAAATGTATCTAGCACCACATCCATTTGAAAGAACAAACTTGGGACAAGCTTTTTTGGACAAAGGGAGTAACATGCAAGATGAGGTCACGGATGGTCCTTCCTCCATTATCTCACAAAAATTAACATGGGCATGTGTGCCTACATAGATTAGATCGATCGACAGAAGAACACGATGATGGACAAACGAATTGTGCACGCAACAAACGCACATGAATGCATGCATGCGGCCTCACCACGATGCAGCTAGCTAGCTAAAGTTAGTTACGAGCGGCCGGTTGTCCCTGCCGGCGAGTACGGTTTGACCCAACGAACCGTCACCAGACCGGCGTGCTTGCCGTCTTCCTCCTCGTCTCCGGCATGCATGCAACCCATGGGCCGGCCGCGTCCAAAAAAGACGAGTTTCTCTTCTTTTTTGTTTAATTTGGATTTGGACAGCACACGATCGACACAAATATGCCCCAACGATCCTCGTCGTCTCCGACCCTCAAACCCGCCGCCATCTCCATCTCCATCTTGACCGCTAGCTCTCCCGTCGTCTTCTCCAAGTTCCCGCACGCATGCATGGACGGCCGCCTGGGACCCACCCTTCAAATCAGTTGGGTCGACGTTACTCCGGTTGTCCCGGCTGTTTCAGCACGAGACCGTCCTTGCCACGGCCCCCATGGCCACAACACGTGGCTTCCTTCCCTCACGCACAATAACCAGCCAATCATGCATCGGTCATCGCAGCCGTATCCAGGCCAGCCCGCACGCCGCACCCAAACCTCTTCTTCATGCCGGCGGTGGCGGTGCGAGAGAAGAGGGGCTGGAACATCTCGCCACTTGAACCCATTGATCTCCGCCTACAGGTTGGCCAAGGCCGGCAGGCTAGGGATGAGCACCTCGCCCCCGGTGTCGCCGCCGACCCCCTTCTCCAAGGGGACGTTGGACGGCGTCATGTGCAGCATCAACCAGCTGCTGCCGCCATGACCGTGCTTCTTCGCCTTGCCGCCGGCGCCACCATGCATGGCGGTTCTTGATCTTAAGCCAGTGCAGGCCCAGCACATAGAGCAGGAAGGGGATGATCGAACACGGCCGGCTCGTGGTTGAGCGCGCGGTGACTCGTGTCGGTCGCTTCGTTTGAGCCAACCAACGTGCGCGCGTACGTACGTACGTCAGCCAGCCATAATTAAGCCGGCCAACGTGTCTTTGGCACGTACGCGCGTACGTACGGATTTCAGCCTCCGAAAATCGATCGTGCACATGCACATACATCATGAATGTTTTCACGTACGTGCACTCACCCAGCGACGCTAGCTAATTAATCTTGTTTTAAAATTTAAAACAATGCATCTTAATCTTGTTTTGTATGCTTGGCTACGTGCATGCATGAGAAAAATCAAGTCCTTCGTCACACATATACGTAGTACTACAAAGAGAAGAAGTTATTTTTTACGCATGGCTTTTTTTAGGGGGAACGTTGTTGCTTTATTCAAAGTTCAGAGCTCCATCCAAAACAATCTCCGAGCTAACACACTCGGGAGACACATGGAGCCAGGTTTTACACAACGACTTAATACAACCCAACCTAGCTAGGACATGTGCGACTTTATTAGCCGATCGTCGCACCCAAGCAACCCTAAACTCAAGAAAAGAGTGAAGTAACTCTTTAACCTTGTCAACTAGTTGCCCATTTGCAGAGAAATCCCGTTGCTCGTTTCTGATCTTGCTTACCGCCACTTGGGAGTCCGTATGCAAGAAATGAGAATGAATTTCAAACACCAGGGCACTGTTGATTGCCGGCAAAACATTGAGACACCTGGTTTTTAAATTCTAGTAAATCCAAAGCTCATCTGAAATTCATGAAACTTGGCATGCTATCCTGGAGCGGCATCAACATGCCGTGGTAAAATTTTTGTCCCATTTGGGGCAGGTTTGGGTATAAGCTTCTCACAAACCTTAACTTCTCACAACAAGCGTGATGGTTTCGGTAGGGAACGTGCCACCTTTGGGGACGAAACGATATCCGTTGCCTCTTATTGCGTTCAAATTTTTTTGACTGTCAACATAGAACAACAGGAGTGTTGTGTTCAATTTTGGAATTTTTCGGGGTTCGTTTGGGCATTTTTATACATTAACTGGGTTTTCCAGGCATTTTATGCGTATAATTCAAATTTGAACTACATGCACATTCTCCAGTGCATATAAACTGGTTGAAAAATCAAATATGTGTCCTTGGTTGCATGTTTAGGTCCCATGCAAGAAATGGGAATGAATTTCATACACCCTGCCACCGTCACTCGGCCGCAAACATTAAGATACCTCGTTTTTAAATTCTAGTAAATCCAAAACTCGTCTGAAATTCATGAAACTTGGCATGCTATCATGGAGCGGCATCAACATGCCGTGGTAAAATTTTTGTCCCATTTGGGGCAGGTTTGGGTATAAGCTTCTCACAAATCTTAGCTTCTCACAACAAGCGTGATGGTTTCGGTAGGGAACGTACCACCTTTGGGGACGAAACGATATCCGTTGCCTCTTATTGCTTTCAAAAATTTTCTAGTGTCAACATAGAACAACAGGAGTGTTGTGTTTACTGTTGGAATTTTTTGGGGTTCATTTGGACATTTTTATACATTAACTGGGTTTTCTAGGCATTTCATGTGCATAATTCAAATTTGAACTACATGCACATTCTCCAGTGCATATAAACTGGTTGAAAAATCAAATATGTGTCCTTGGTTGCATGCTTAGGTCCCATGCAAGAAATGGGAATGAATTTCACACACCCTGCCACCGTCACTCGGCCGCAAACATTGAGATACCTGGTTTTTAAATTCTAGTAAATCCAAAACTCGTCTGAAATTCATGAAACTTGGCATTCTATCATGGAGCGGCATCAACATGCCGTGGTAAATTTTTTGTCCCATTTGGGGCAGGTTTGGGTATAAGCTTCTCACAAACCTTAGCTTCTCACAACAAGCGTGATGGTTTCGGTAGGGAACGTGCCACCTTTGGGGACGAAATGATATCCGTTGCCTCTTATTGCTTTCAAAAAATTTCTAGTGTCAACATAGAACAACAGGAGTGTTGTGTTTACTTTTGGAATTTTTTGGGGTTCGTTTGGACATTTTTATACATTAACTGGGTTTTCTAGGCATTTCATGTGCATAATTCAAATTTGAACTGCATGCACAAGCTCCAGTGCATATAAATTGGTTGAAAAATCAAATCTGTGTCCTACGGGGCATGCTTAGGTCCCATGCAAGAAATGAGAATGAATTTCAAACACCAGGGCACTGTTGATTGCCGGCAATACATTGAGATACCTGGTTTTTAAATTCTAGTAAATACAAAACTCATCTGAAATTCATGAAACTTGGCATGCTATCATGGAGCGGCATCAACATGCCGTGGTAAAATTTTTGTCCCATTTGTGGCAGGTTTGGGTATAAACTTCTCACAAACCTTAGCTTCTCACAACAAGCGTGATGGTTTCGTAGGGAACGTGCCACATTTGGGGACGAAACGATATCCGTTGCCTCTTCTTGCTTTCAAATTTTTTCGAGTGTCAACATTGAACAACAGGAGTGTTGTGTTCAATTTTGGAATTTTTCGGGGTTTGTTTCGGCATTTTTATACATTAACTGGGTTTTCTAGGCATTTTATGCGCATAATTCAAATTTGAACTACATGCACATTCTTCAGTGCATATAAACTGGTTGAAAAATCAAATATGTGTCCTTGGTTGCATGCTTAGGTCCCATGCAAGAAATGGGAATGAATTTCACACACCCTGCCACCGTCACTCGGCCGCAAACATTGAGATAACTAGTTTTTAAATTCTAGTAAATCCAAAACTCGTCTGAAATTCATAAAACTTGGCATGCTTTCATGGAGCGGCATCAACATACCATGGTAAATTTTTTGTCCTATTTGGGGCAGGTTTGGGTATAAGCTTCTCATAAACCAGAGCTTCTCACAACAAGCGTGATGGTTTCGGTAGGGAACGTACCACCTTTGGGGACGAAACAATATCCGTTGCCTCTTATTGCTTTCAAAATTTTTCGAGTGTCAACATAGAACAACAGGAGTGTTGTTTACAATTTTGGAATTTTTCGGGGTTCGTTTGGGCATTTTTATACATTAAATGGGTTTTCCAGGCATTTTATGCGTATAATTCAAATTTGAACTACATGCACATTCTCCACTGCATATAAACTGGTTGAAAAATCAAATATGTGTCCTTGGTTGCATGCTTAGGTCGCATGCAAGAAATGGGAATGAATTTCACACACCCTGCCACCGTCACTCGGCCGCAAACATTGAGATACCTGGTTTTTAAATTCTAGTAAATCCAAAACTCGTCTGAAATTCATGAAACTTGGCATGCTATCATGGAGCGGCATCAACATACCGTGGTAAAATTTTTGTCCCATTTGGGGCAGGTTTGGGTATAAGCTTCTCACAAACCTTAGCTTCTCACAACAAGCGTGATGGTTTCGGTAGGGAACGTGCCACCTTTGGTGACGAAACAATATCCATTGCCTCTTATTGCTTTCAAAAATTTTCTAGTGTCAACATAGAACAACAGGAGTGTTGTTTTTACTTTGAGAATTTTCGGGGTTCGTTTGGAAATTTTTATACATTAACTGGGTTTTCTAAGCATTTCATGTGCATAATTCAAATTTGAACTACATGCACAAGCTCTAGTGCATATAAGTTGGTTGAAAAATCAAATCTGTGTCCTTCGGGGCATGCTTAGGTCCCATGCAAGAAATGAGAATGAATTTCAAACACCAGGGCACTGTTGATTGCCGGCAAAACATTGAGATACCTGGTTTTTAAATTCTAGTAAATCCAACACTCATCTGAAATTCATGAAACTTGGCATGCTATCAAGGAGCGGCATCAACATGCCGTGGTAAAATTTTTGTCCCATTTGGGGCAGGTTTGGGTATAAGCTTCTCACAAACCTTAGCTTCTCACAACAAGCGTGATGGTTTCGGTAGGGAACGTGCCACCTTTGGGAACGAAACGATATCCGTTGCCTCTTATTGCTTTCAAAATTTTTTGACTATCAACATAGAACAACAGGAGTGTTGTGTTCAATTTTGGATTTTTTCGGTGTTCGTTTGGGCATTTTTATACATTAACTCGGTTTTCCACGCATTTTATGCGCATAATTCAAATTTGAACTACATGCACATTCTCCAGTGCATATAAACTGGTTGAAAAATCAAATATGTGTCCTTGGTTGCATGCTTAGGTCCCATGCAAGAAATGGGAATGAATTTCACGCACCCTGCTACCGTCACTCGGCCGCAAACATTGAGATACCTGGTTTTTAAATTCTAGTAAATCCAAAACTCGTCTGAAATTCATGAAACTTGGCATGCTATCATGGAGCAGCATCAATATGCCATGGTAAAATTTTTGTCCCATTTGGGGCAGGTTTGGGTATAAGCTTCTCACAAACCTTAGCTTCTCACAACAAGCGTGATGGTTTCGGTAGGGAACGTGCCACCTTTGGGGACGAAACGATATCCGTTGCCTCTTATTGCGTTCAAATTTTTTTGACTGCCAACATAGAACAACAGGAGTGTTGTGTTCAATTTTGGAATTTTTCGGGGTTCGTTTGGGCATTTTTATACATTAACTGGGTTTTCTAGGCATTTTATGCGCATAATTAAAATTTGAACTACATGCACATTCTCCAGTGCATATAAACTGGTTGAAAAATCAAATATGTGTTCTTGGTTGCATGCTTAGGTCCCATGCAAGAAATGGGAATGAATTTCACACACCCTGCCACCGTCACTCGGCCGCAAACATTAAGATACCTGGTTTTTAAATTCTAGTAAATCCAAAACTCGTTTGAAATTCATGAAACTTGGCATGCTATCATGGAGCGGCATCAACATGCCGTGGTAAAACTTTTGTCCCATTTGGGGCAGGTTTGGGTATAAGCTTCTCACAAATCTTAGCTTCTCACAACAAGCGTGATGGTTTCGGTAGGGAACGTGCCACCTTTGGGGACGAAACAATATCCGTTGCCTCTTATTGCTTTCAAAAAATTTCTAGTGTCAACATAGAACAACAGGAGTGTTGTGTTTACTGTTGGAATTTTTTGGGGTTCGTTTGGACTTTTTTATACATTAACTGGGTTTTCTAGGTATTTCATGTGCATAATTCAAAGTTGAACTACATGCACATTCTCCACTGCATATAAACTGGTTGAAAAATCAAATATGTGTCCTTGGTTGCATGCTTAGGTCCCATGCAAGAACTGGGAATGAATTTCACACACCCTGCCACCATCACTCGGCCGCAAACATTGAGATACCTGGTTTTTAAATTCTAGTAAATCCAAAACTCGTCTGAAATTCATGAAACTTGGCATGCTATCATGGAGCGGCATCAACATGTCGTGGTAAAAATTTTGTCCCATTTGGGGCAGGTTTGGGTATAAGCTTCTCACAAACCTTAGCTTCTCACAACAAGCGTGATGGTTTCGGTAGGGAACGTGCCACCTTTGGGAACGAAACGATATCCGTTGCCTCTTATTGCTTTCAAAAAATTTCGACTATCAACATAGAACAACAGGAGTGTTGTGTTCAATTTTGGAATTTTTTGGTCTTCGTTTGGGCATTTTTATACATTAACTCGGTTTTCCACGCATTTTATGCGCATAATTCAAATTTGAACTACATGCACATTCTCCAGTGCATACAAACTGGTTGAAAAATCAAATATGTGTCCTTGGTTGCATGCTTAGGTCCCATGCAAGAAATGGGAATGAATTTCACGCACCCTGCTACCGTCACTCGGCCGCAAACATTGAGATACCTGGTTTTTAAATTCTAGTAAATCCAAAACTCGTCTGAAATTCATGAAACTTGGCATGCTATCATGGAGCAGCATCAATATGCCGTGGTAAAATTTTTGTCCCATTTGGGGTAGGTTTGGGTATAAGCTTCACACAACAAGCGTGATGGTTTCGGTAGGGAACGTGCCACCTTTGGGGACGAAACGATATCCGTTGCCTCTTATTGCGTTCAAAATTTTTTGGCTGTCAACATAGAACAACAGGAGTGTTGTGTTCAATTTTGGAATTTTTCGGGGTTCGTTTGGGCATTTTTATACATTAACTGGGTTTACCAGGCATTTTATGCGCATAATTCAAATTTGAACTACATGCACATTCTCCACTGCATATAAACTGGTTGAAAAATCAAATATGTGTTCTTGGTTGCATGCTAAGGTCCCATGCAAGAAATGGGAATGAATTTCACACACCCTGCCACCGTCACTCGGCCGCAAACATTAAGATACCTGGTTTTTAAATTCTAGTAAATCCAAAACTCGTCTGAAATTCATGAAACTTGGCATGCTATCATGGAGCGGCATCAACATGCCGTGGTAAAATTTTTGTCCCATTTGGGGCAGGTTTGGGTATAAGCTTCTCACAAATCTTAGCTTCTCACAACAAGCGTGATGGTTTCGGTAGGGAACGTGCCACCTTTGGGGACGAAATGATATCCGTTGCCTCTTATTGCTTTCAAAAATTTTCTATTGTCAACATAGAACAACAGGAGTGTTGTGTTTACTGTTGGAATTTTTTGGGGTTCGTTTGGACATTTTTATACATTAACTGGGTTTTCTAGGCATTTTATGTGCATAATTCAAATTTGAACTACATGCACATTCTCCACTGCATATAAACTGGTTGAAAAATCAAATATGTGTCCTTGGTTGCATGCTTAAGTCCCATGCAAGAAATGCGAATGAATTTCACAGACCCTGCCACCGTCACTCGGCCGCAAACATTGAGATACCTGGTTTTTAAATTCTAGTAAATCCAAAACTCGTCTGAAATTCATGAAACTTGGCATGCTATCATGGAGCGGCATCAACATGTCGTGGTAAAAATTTTGTCCCATTTGGGGCAGGTTTGGGTATAAGCTTCTCACAAACCTTAGCTTCTCACAACAAGCGTGATGGTTTGGGTAGGGAACGTGCCACCTTTGGGGACGAAACGATATCCATTGCCGCTTATTGCTTTCAAAAATTTTCTAGTGTCAACATAGAACAACAGGAATGTTGTGTTTACTTTTGGAATTTTTCGGGGTTCATTTGGACATTTTTATACATTAACTAGGTTTTCTAGGCATTTCATGTGCATAATTCAAATTTGAACTACATGCACAAGCTCCAGTGCATATAAATTGGTTGAAAAATCAAATCTGTGTCCTTCGGGGCATGCTTAGGTCCCATGCAAGAAATGGAAATGAATTTCAAACACCAGGGCACTGTTGATTGCCGGCAAAACATTGAGATACCTGGTTTTTAAATTCTAGCAAATACAAAACTCATCTGAAATTCATGAAACTTGGCATGCTATCATGGAGCGGCATCAACATGCCGCGGTAATTTTTTTCCCATTTGGGGCAGGTTTGGGTATAAGCTTCTCACAACAAGCGTGATGGTTTCGTAGGGAACGTGCCACCTTTGGGGACGAAACGATATCCGTTGCCTCTTATTGCTTTCAAATTTTTTCGAGTGTCAACATTGAACAACAGGAGTGTTGTGTTCAATTTTGGAATTTTTCGGGGTTCGTTTGGGCATTTTTATACATTAACTGGGTTTTCCAGGAATTTTATGCGCATAATTCAAATTTGAACTACATGCACATTCTCCAGTGCATATAAACTGGTTGAAAAATCAAATATGTGTCCTTGGTTGCATGCTTAGGTCCCATGCAAGAAATGGGAATGAATTTCACACACCCTGCCACCGTCACTCGGCCACAAACATTGAGATACCTGGTTTTTAAATTCTAGTAAAGCCAAAACTCGTCTGAAATTCATGAAACTTGGCATGCTTTCATGGAGCGGCATCAACATGTCGTGGTAAAAATTTTGTCCCATTTGGGGCAGGTTTGGGTATAAGCTTCTCATAAACCAGAGCTTCTCACAACAAGCGTGATGGTTTCGGTAGGGAACGTACCACCTTTGGGGACGAAACGATATCCGTTGCCTCTTATTGCTTTCAAAATTTTTCGAGTGTCAACATAGAACAACAGGAGTGTTGTGTACAATTTTGGAATTTTTCGGGGTTCGTTTGGGCATTTTTATACATTAAATGGGTTTTCCAGGCATTTTATGCGTATAATTCAAATTTGAACTACATGCACATTCTCCACTGCATATAAACTGGTTGAAAAATCAAATATGTGTCCTTGGTTGCATGCTTAGGTCGCATGCAAGAAATGGGAATGAATTTCACACACCCTGCCACCATCACTCGGCCGCAAACATTGAGATACCTGGTTTTTAAATTCTAGTAAATCCAAAACTCGTCTGAAATTCATGAAACTTGGCATGCTATCATGGAGCGGCATCAACATCCGTGGTAAAATTTTTGTCCCATTTGGGGCAGGTTTCGGTATAAGCTTCTCACAAACCTTAGCTTCTCACAACAAGCGTGATGGTTTCGGTAGGGAACATGTCACCTTTGGTGACGAAATGATATCCATTGCCTCTTATTGCTTTCAAAAATTTTCTAGTGTCAACATAGAACAACTGGAGTGTTGTGTTTACTTTGGGAATTTTTCGGGGTTCGTTTGGACATTTTTATACATTAACTGGGTTTTCTAGGCATTTCATGTGTATAATTCAAATTTGAACTACATGCACAAGCTCCAGTGCATATAAATTGGTTAAAAAATAAAATCTGTGTCCTTCGGGGCATGCTTAGGTCCCATGCAAGAAATGGGAATGAATTTCAAACACCAGGGCACTGTTGATTGCCGGCAAAACATTGAGATACCTGGTTTTTAAATTCTAGTAAATCCAAAACTCATCTGAAATTCATGAAACTTGGCATGCTATCATGGAGCGGCATCAACATGCCGTGGTAAATTTTTTGTCCCATTTGGGGCAGGTTTGGGTATAAGCTTCTCACAAACCTTAGCTTCTCACAACAAGCGTGATGGTTTCCGTAGGGAACGTGCCACCTTTGGGGACGAAACGATATCCGTTGCCTCTTATTGCTTTCAAATTTTTTTGACTATCAACATAGAACAACAGGAGTGTTGTGTTTAATTTTGGAATTTTTCGGGGTTCGTTTGGGCATTTTTATACATTAACTGGGTTTTCCAGGCATTTTATGCGCATAATTCAAATTTGAACTACATGCACATTCTCCAGTGCATATAAACTGGTTGAAAAATCAAATATGTGTCCTTGGTTGCATGCTTAGGTCCCATGCAAGAAATGGGAATGAATTTCACACACCCTGCCACCGTCACTCGGCCGCAAACATTGAGATACCTGGTTTTTAAATTCTAGTGAATTCAAAACTCGTCTGAAATTCATGAAACTTGGCATGCTATCATGGAGCAGCATCAATATGCCATGGTAAAATTTTTGTCCCATTTGGGGGAGGTTTGGGTATAAGCTTCTCACAAATCTTAGCTTCTCACAACAAGCGTGATGGTTTCGGTAGGGAACGTGCCACCTTTGGGGACGAAACGATATCCGTTGCCTCTTATTGCTTTCAAAAATTTTCTAGTGTCAACATAGAACAACAGGAGTGTTGTGTTTACTATTGGAATTTTTGGGGGTTCATTTCGACATTTTTATACATTAACTGTGTTTTCTAAGCATTTCATGTGCATAATTCAAATTTGAACTACATGCACATTCTCCAGTGCATATAAACTGGTTGAAAAATCAAATATGTGTCCTTGGTTGCATGCTTAGGTCCCATGCAAGAAATGGGAATGAATTTCACACACCCTGCCACCGTCACTCGGCCGCAAACATTGAGATACCTGGTTTTTAAATTCTAGTAACTCCAAAACTCGTCTGAAATTCATGAAACTTGGCATTCTATCATGGAGCGGCATCAACATGCCGTGGTAAATTTTTTGTCCCATTTGGGGCAGGTTTGGGTATAAGCTTCTCACAAACCTTAGCTTCTCACAACAAGCGTGATGGTTTCGGTAGGGAACGTGCCACCTTTGGGGACGAAACGATATCCGTTGCCTCTTATTGCTTTCAAAAATTTTCTAGTGTCAACATAGAACAACAGGAGTGTTGTGTTTACTGTTGGAATTTTTTGGGGTTCATTTCGACATTTTTATACATTAACTGGGTTTTCTAAGCATTTCATGTGCATAATTCAAATTTGAACTACATGCACATTCTCCAGTGCATATAAACTGGTTGAAAAATCAAATATGTGTCCTTGGTTGCATGCTTAGGTCCCATGCAAGAAATGGGAATGAATTTCACACACCCTGCCACCGTCACTCGGCCGCAAACATTGAGATACCTGGTTTTTAAATTCTAGTAACTCCAAAACTCGTCTGAAATTCATGAAACTTGGCATTCTATCATGGAGCGGCATCAACATGCCGTGGTAAATTTTTTGTCCCATTTGGGGCAGGTTTGGGTATAAGCTTCTCACAAACCTTAGCTTCTCACAACAAGCGTGATGGTTTCGGTAGGGAACGTGCCACCTTTGGGGACGAAATGATATCCGTTGCCTCTTATTGCTTTCAAAAAATTTCTAGTGTCAACATAGAACAACAGGAGTGTTGTGTTTACTTTTGGAATTTTTTGGGGTTCGTTTGGACATTTTTATACATTAACTAGGTTTTCTAGGCATTTCATGTGCATAATTCAAATTTGAACTACATGCACAAGCTCCAGTGCATATAAAATGGTTGAAAAATCAAATCTGTGTCCTACGGGGCATGCTTAGGTCCCATGCAAGAAATGGGAATGAATTTCAAACACCAGGGCACTGTTGATTGCCGGCAATACATTGAGATACCTGGTTTTTAAATTCTAGTAAATACAAAACTCATCTGAAATTCATGAAACTTGGCATGCTATCATGAAGCGGCATCAACATGCCGTGGTAAATTTTTTGTCCCATTTGGGGCAGGTTTGGGTCTAAGCTTCTCACAAACCTTAGCTTCTCACAACAAGCGTGATGGTTTCGTAGGGAACGTGCCACATTTGGGGACGAAACGATATCCGTTGCCTCTTATTGCTTTCAAAAATTTTCGAGTGTCAACATTGAACAACAGGAGTGTTGTGTTCAATTTTGGAATTTTTCGGGGTTCGTTTGGGCATTTTTATACATTAACTGGGTTTTCTAGGCATTTTATGCGCATAATTCAAATTTGAACTACATGCACATTCTCCAGTGCATATAAACTGGTTGAAAAATCAAATATGTGTCCTTGGTTGCATGCTTAGGTCCCATGCAAGAAATGGGAATGAATTTCACACACCCTGCCACCGTCACTCGGCCGCAAACATTGAGATAACTGGTTTTTAAATTCTAGTAAATCCAAAACTCGTCTGAACATCATAAAACTTGGCATGCTTTCATGGAGTGGCATCAACATGCCGTGGTAAAAATTTTGTCCCATTTGGGGCAGGTTTGGGTATAAGCTTCTCATAAACCTTAGCTTCTCACAACAAGCGTGATGGTTTCGGTAGGGAACGTACCACCTTTGGGGACGAAACGATATCTGTTGCCTCTTATTGCTTTCAAAATTTTTCGAGTGTCAACATAGAACAACAGGAGTGTTGTGTACAATTTTGGAATTTTTTGGGGTTCGTTTGGGCATTTTTATACATTAAATGAGGTTTCCAGGCATTTTATGCGTATAATTCAAATTTGAACTACATGCACATTCTCCACTGCATATAAACTGATTGAAAAATCAAATATGTGTCCTTTGTTGCATGCTTAGGTCGCATGCAAGAAATGGAAATGAATTTCACACACCCTGCCACCGTCACTCGGCCGCAAACATTGAGATACCTGGTTTTTAAATTCTTGTAAATCCAAAACTCGTCTGAAATTCATGAATCTTGGCATGTTATCATGGAGCGGCATCAACATACCGTGGTAAATTTTTTGTCCCATTTGGGGCAGGTTTGGGTATAAGCATCTCACAAACCTTAGCTTCTCACAACAAGCGTGATGGCTTCGGTAGGGAACGTGCCACCTTTGGTGACGAAACGATATCCATTGCATCTATTGCTTTCAAAAAATTTCTAGTGTCAACATAGAACAACAGGAGTGTTGTGTTTACTTTGGGAATTTTTCGGGGTTCGTTTGGACATTTTTATACATTAACTGGGTTTTCTAGGCATTTCATGTGCATAATTCAAATTTGAACTACATGCACAAGCTCCAGTGCAAATAAATTGGTTGAAAATCAAATCTGTGTCCTTCGGGGCATGCTTAGGTCCCATGCAAGAAATAGGAATGAATTTCAAACACCAGGGCACTGTTGATTGCCGGCAAAACATTGAGATACCTGGTTTTTAAATTCTAGTAAATCCAAAACTCATCTGAAATTCATGAAACTTGGCATGCTATCATGGAGCGGCATCAACATGCCGTGGTAAAAAATTTGTCCCATTTGGGGCAGGTTTGGGTATAAGCTTCTCACAAACCTTAGCTTCTCACAACAAGCGTGATGGTTTCGGTAGGGAACGTGCCACCTTTGGGAACGAAACGATATCCGTTGCCTCTTATTACTTTCAAAAAATTTCGACTATCAACATAGAACAACAGGAGTGTTGTGTTCAATTTTGGAATTTTTCGGTGTTCGTTTGGGCATTTTATACATTAACTCGGTTTTCCAGGCATTTTATGCGCATAATTCAAATTTGAACTACATGCACATTCTCCAGTGCATATAAACTGGTTGAAAAATCAAATATGTGTCCTTGGTTGCATGCTTAGGTCGCATGCAAGAAATGGGAATGAATTTCACGCACCCTGCTACCGTCACTCGGCCGCAAACATTGAGATATCTGGTTTTTAAATTCTAGTAAATCCAAAACTCGTCTGAAATTCATGAAACTTGGCATGCTATCATGGAGCACCATCAATATGCCGTGGTAAAAATTTTGTCCCATTTGGGGCAGGTTTGGGTATAAGCTTCTCACAAACCTTAGCTTCTCACAACAAGCGTGATGGTTTCGGTAGGGAACGTGCCACCTTTGGGGACGAAACGATATCCGTTGCCTCTTATTGCGTTGAAATTTTTTTGACTGTCAACATAGAACAACAGGAGTGTTGTGTTCAATTTTGGAATTTTTCGGGGTTCGTTTGGGCATTTTTATACATTAACTGGGTTTTCTAGGCATTTTATGCGCATAATTCAAATTTGAACTACATGCACATTCTCCAGTGCATATAAACTGGTTGAAAAATCAAATATGTGTTCTTGGTTGCATGCTTAGGTCCAATGCAAGAAATGGGAATGAATTTCACACACCCTGCCACCGTCACTCGGCCGCAAACATTAAGATACCTGGTTTTTAAATTCTAGTAAATCCAAAACTCGTCTGAAATTCATGAAACTTGGCATGCTATCATTGAGCGGCATCAACATGCCGTGGTAAAAATTTTGTCCCATTTGGGGCAGGTTTGGATATAAGCTTCTCACAACAAGCGTGATGGTTTCGGTAGGGAACGTGCCACCTTTGGGGACGAAACGATATCCGTTGCCTCTTATTGCTTTCAAAAATTTTCTAGTGTCAACATAGAACAAAAGGAGTGTTGTGTTTACTGTTGGAATTTTTTGGGGTTCGTTTGGACATTTTTATACATTAACTGGGTTTTCTAGGTATTTCATGTGCATAATTCAAATTTGAACTACATGCACAAGCTCCAGTGCATATAAATTGGTTGAAAAATCAAATCTGTGTCCTACGGGGCATGCTTAGGTCCCATGCAAGAAATGGGAATGAATTTCAAACACCAGGGCACTGTTGATTGCCGGCAATACATTGAGATACCTGGTTTTTAAATTCTAGTAAATACAAAACTCATCTGAAATTCATGAAACTTGGCATGCTATCATGAAGCGGCATCAACATGCCGTGGTAAAATTTTTGTCCCATTTGGGGCAGGTTTGGGTCTAAGCTTCTCACAAACCTTAGCTTCTCACAACAAGCGTGATGGTTTCGTAGGGAACGTGCCACATTTGGGGACGAAACGATATCCGTTGCCTCTTATTGCTTTCAAAATTTTTCGAGTGTCAACATTGAACAACAGGAGTGTTGTGTTCAATTTTGGAATTTTTCGGGGTTCGTTTGGGCATTTTTATACATTAACAGGGTTTTCTAGGCATTTTATGCGCATAATTCAAATTTGAACTACATGCACATTCTCCAGTGCATATAAACTGGTTGAAAAATCAAATATGTGTCCTTGGTTGCATGCTTAGGTCCCATGCAAGAAATGGGAATGAATTTGACACACCCTGCCACCGTCACTCGGCCGCAAACATTGAGATAACTGGTTTTTAAATTCTAGTAAATCCAAAACTCGTCTGAAATTCATAAAACTTGGCATGCTTTCATGGAGTGGCATCAACATGCCGTGGTAAAAATTTTGTCCCATTTGGGGCAGGTTTGGGTATAAGCTTCTCATAAACCTTAGCTTCTCACAACAAGCGTGATGGTTTCGGTAGGGAACGTACCACCTTTGGGGACGAAACGATATCTGTTGCCTCTTATTGCTTTCAAAATTTTTCGAGTGTCAACATAGAACAACAGGAGTGTTGTGTACAATTTTGGAATTTTTTGGGGTTCGTTTGGGCATTTTTATACATTAAATGGGGTTTCCAGGCATTTTATGCGTATAATTCAAATTTGAACTACATGCACATTCTCCACTGCATATAAACTGATTGAAAAATCAAATATGTGTCCTTGGTTGCATGCTTAGGTCGCATGCAAGAAATGGAAATGAATTTCACACACCCTGCCACCGTCACTCGGCCGCAAACATTGAGATACCTGGTTTTTAAATTCTTGTAAATCCAAAACTCGTCTGAAATTCATGAATCTTGGCATGTTATCATGGAGCGGCATCAACATACCGTGGTAAATTTTTTGTCCCATTTGGGGCAGGTTTGGGTATAAGCATCTCACAAACCTTAGCTTCTCACAACAAGCGTGATGGCTTCGGTAGGGAACGTGCCACCTTTGGTGACGAAACGATATCCATTGCATCTATTGCTTTCAAAAATTTTCTAGTGTCAACATAGAACAACAGGAGTGTTGTGTTTACTTTGGGAATTTTTCGGGGTTCGTTTGGACATTTTTATACATTAACTGGGTTTTCTAGGCATTTCATGTGCATAATTCAAATTTGAACTACATGCACAAGCTCCAGTGCATATAAATTGGTTGAAAATCAAATCTGTGTCCTTCGGGGCATGCTTAGGTCCCATGCAAGAAATAGGAATGAATTTCAAACACCAGGGCACTGTTGATTGCCGGCAAATCATTGAGATACCTGGTTTTTAAATTCTAGTAAATCCAAAACTCATCTGAAATTCATGAAACTTGGCATGCTATCATGGAGCGGCATCAACATGCCGTGGTAAAAAATTTGTCCCATTTGGGGCAGGTTTGGGTATAAGCTTCTCACAAACCTTAGCTTCTCACAACAAGCGTGATGGTTTCGGTAGGGAACGTGCCACCTTTGGGAACGAAACGATATCCGTTGCCTCTTATTACTTTCAAAAAATTTCGACTATCAACATAGAACAACAGGAGTGTTGTGTTCAATTTTGGAATTTTTCGGTGTTCGTTTGGGCATTTTATACATTAACTCGGTTTTCCAGGCATTTTATGCGCATAATTCAAATTTGAACTACATGCACATTCTCCAGTGCATATAAACTGGTTGAAAAATCAAATATGTGTCCTTGGTTGCATGCTTAGGTCCCATGCAAGAAATGGGAATGAATTTCACGCACCCTGCTACCGTCACTCGGCCGCAAACATTGAGATATCTGGTTTTTAAATTCTAGTAAATCCAAAACTCGTCTGAAATTCATGAAACTTGGCATGCTATCATGGAGCACCATCAATATGCCGTGGTAAAAATTTTGTCCCATTTGGGGCAGGTTTGGGTATAAGCTTCTCACAGACCTTAGCTTCTCACAACAAGCGTGATGGTTTCGGTAGGGAACGTGCCACCTTTGGGGACGAAACGATATCCGTTGCCTCTTATTGCGTTCAAAATTTTTTGACTGTCAACATAGAACAACAGGAGTGTTGTGTTCAATTTTGGAATTTTTCGGGGTTCGTTTGGGCATTTTTATACATTAACTGGGTTTTCTAGGCATTTTATGCGCATAATTCAAATTTGAACTACATGCACATTCTCCAGTGCATATAAACTGGTTGAAAAATCAAATATGTGTTCTTGGTTGCATGCTTAGGTCCAATGCAAGAAATGGGAATGAATTTCACACACCCTGCCACCGTCACTCGGCCGCAAACATTAAGATACCTGGTTTTTAAATTCTAGTAAATCCAAAACTCGTCTGAAATTCATGAAACTTGGCATGCTATCATGGAGCGGCATCAACATGCCGTGGTAAAAATTTTGTCCCATTTGGGGCAGGTTTGGATATAAGCTTCTCACAACAAGCGTGATGGTTTCGGTAGGGAACGTGCCACCTTTGGGGACGAAACGATATCCGTTGCCTCTTATTGCTTTCAAAAATTTTCTAGTGTCAACATAGAACAAAAGGAGTGTTGTGTTTACTGTTGGAATTTTTTGGGGTTCGTTTGGACATTTTTATACATTAACTGGGTTTTCTAGGTATTTCATGTGCATAATTCAAATTTGAACTACATGCACATTCTCCACTGCATATAAACTGGTTGAAAAATCAAATATGTGTCCTTGGTTGCATGCTTAGGTCCCATGCAAGAAATGGGAATGAATTTCACACACCCTGCCACCGTCACTCGGCCGCAAACATTGAGATACCTGGTTTTTAAATTCTAGTAAATCCAAAACTCGTCTGAAATTCATGAAACTTGGCATGCTATCATGGAGCGGCATCAACATGTCGTGGTAAAAATTTTGTCCCATTTGGGGCAGGTTTGGGTATAAGCTTCTCACAAACCTTAGCTTCTCACAACAAGCGTGATGGTTTCGGTAGGGAACGTGTCACCTTTGGGAACGAAACGATATCCGTTGCCTCTTATTGCTTTCAAAAAATTTCGACTATCAACATAGAACAACAGGAGTGTTGTGTTCAATTTTGGAATTTTTCGGTGTTCGTTTGGGCATTTTTATACATTAACTCGGTTTTCCAGGCATTTTATGCGCATAATTCAAATTTGAACTACATGCACATTCTCCAGTGCATATAAACTGGTTGAAAAATCAAATATGTGTCCTTGGTTGCATGCTTGGGTCCCATGCAAGAAATGGGAATGAATTTCACGCACCCTGCTACCGTCACTCGGCCGCAAACATTGAGATACCTCGTTTTTAAATTCTAGTAAATCCAAAACTCGTCTGAAATTCATGAAACTTGGCATGCTATCATGGAGCAGCATCAATATGCCGTGGTAAAAATTTTGTCCCATTTGGGGCAGGTTTGGGTATAAGCTTCTCACAAACCTTAGCTTCTCACAACAAGCGTGATGGTTTCGGTAGGGAACGTGCCACCTTTGGGGACGAAACGATATTCGTTGCCTCTTATTGCGTTGAAAAATTTTTGACTGTCAATATAGAACAACAGGAGTGTTGTGTTCAATTTTGGAATTTTTCGGCGTTCGTTTGGGCATTTTTATACATTAACTGGGTTTTCCAGGCATTTTATGTGCATAATTCAAATTTGAACTACATGCACATTCTCCAGTGCATATAAACTGGTTGAAAAATCAAATATGAGTTCTTGGTTGCATCCTTAGGTCCCACGCAAGAAATGGGAATGAATTTCACACACCCTGCCACCGTCACTCGGCCGCAAACATTAAGATACCTGGTTTTTAAATTCTAGTAAATCCAAAACTCGTCTGAAATTCATGAAACTTGGTATGCTATCATGGAGCGGCATCAACATGCCGTGGTAAAAATTTTGTCACATTTGGGGCAGGTTTGGGTATAAGCTTCTCACAAATCTTAGCTTCTCACAACAAGCGTGATGGTTTCGGTAGGGAACGTGCCACCTTTGGGGACGAAACGATATCCGTTGCCTCTTATTGCTTTCAAAAATTTTCTAGTGTCAACATAGAACAACCGGAGTGTTGTGTTTACTGTTGGAATTTTTTGGGGTTCGTTTGGACATTTTTATACATTAACTGGGTTTTCTAGGCATTTCATGTGCATAATTCAAATTTGAACTACATGCACATTCTCCACTGCATATAAACTGGTTGAAAAATCAAATATGTGTCCTTGGTTGCATGCTTAGGTCCCATGTAGGAAATGGGAATGAATTTCACACACCCTGCCACCGTCACTCGGCCGCAAACATTGAGATACCTGGTTTTTTAAATTCTAGTAAATCCAAAACTCTTCTGAAATTCATGAAACTTGGCATGCTATCATGGAGCGGCATCAACATGTCGTGGTAAAATTTTTGTCCCATTTGGGGCAGGTTTGGGTATAAGCTTCTCACAAACCTTAGCTTCTCACAACAAGCGTGATGGTTTCGGTAGGGAACGTGCCTCCTTTGGGGACGAAACGATATCCATTGCCTCTTATTGCTTTCAAAAATTTTCTAGTGTCAACATAGAACAACAGGAGTGTTGTGTTTACTTTTGGAATTTTTTGGGGTTCATTTGGACATTTTTATACATTAACTGGATTTTCTAGGCATTTCATGTGCATAATTCAAATTTGAACTACATGCACAATCTCCAGTGCATATAAATTGGTTGAAAAATCAAATCTGTGTCTTTCGGGGCATGCTTAGGTCCCGTGCAAGAAATGGGAATGAATTTCAAACACCAGGGCACTGTTGATTGCTGGCAAAACATTGAGATACCTGGTTTTTAAATTCTAATAAATACAAAACTCATCTGAAATTCATGAAACTTGGCATGCTATCATGGAGCGGCATCAACATGCCGCGGTAAATTTTTTGTCCCATTTGGGGCAGGTTTGGGTATAAGCTTCTCACAAACCTTGGCTTCTCACAACAAGCGTGATGGTTTCGTAGGGAACGTGCCACCTTTGGGGACGAAACGATATCCGTTGCCTCTTATTGCTTTCAGAATTTTTCGAGTGTCAACATTGAACAACAGGAGTGTTGTGTTCAATTTTGGAATTTTTCGGGGTTCGTTTGGGCATTTTTATACATTAACTGGGTTTTCCTGGCATTTTATGCGCATAATTCAGATTTGAACTACATGCACATTCTCCAGTGCATATAAACTGGTTGAAAAATCAAATATGTGTCCTTGGTTGCATGCTTAGGTCCCATGCAAGAAATGGGAATGAATTTCACACACCCTGCCACCGTCACTCGGCCGCAAACATTGAGATACCTGGTTTTTAAATTCTAGTTAATCATAAACTCGTCTGAAATTCATGAAACTTGGCATGCTTTCATGGAGCGGCATCAACATGTCGTGGTAAAAATTTTGTCCCATTTGGGGCAGGTTTGGGTATAAGCTTCTCATAAACCGGAGCTTCTCACAACAAGCGTGATGGTTTCGGTAGGGAACGTACCACCTTTGGGGACGAAACGATATCCGTTGCCTCTTATTGCTTTCAAAATTTTTCGAGTGTCAACATAGAACAACAGGAGTGTTGTGTACAATTTTGGAATTTTTCGGGGTTCGTTTGGGCATTTTTATACATTAAATGGGTTTTCCAGGCATTTTATGCGTATAATTCAAATTTGAACTACATGCACATTCTCCACTGCATATAAACTGGTTGAAAAAATCAAATATGTGTCCTTGGTTGCATGCTTAGGTCGCATGCAAGAAATGGGAATGAATTTCACACACCCTGCCACCGTCACTCGGCCGCAAACATTGAGATAACTGGTTTTTAAAATCTAGTAAATCCAAAACTCGTCTGAAATTCATGAAACTTGGCATGCTATCATGGAGCGACATCAACACCGTGGTAAATTTTTTGTCCCATTTGGGGCAGGTTTGGGTATAAGCTTCTCACAAATCTTAGCTTCTCACAACAAGCGTGATGGTTTCGGTAGGGAACATGCCACCTTTGGTGACGAAATGATATCCATTGCCTCTTATTGCTTTCAAAAAATTTCTAGTGTCAACATAGAACAACAGGAGTGTTGTGTTTACTTTGGGAATTTTTTGGGGTTCGTTTGGAAATTTTTATACATTAACTGGGTTTTCTAGGCATTTCATGTGTATAATTCAAATTTGAACTACATGCACAAGCTCCAGTGCATATAAATTGGTTGAAAAATCAAATCTGTGTCCTTCGGGGCATGCTTAGGTCCCATGCAAGAAATGGGAATGAATTTCAAACACCAGGGCACTGTTGATTGCCGGCAAAACATTGAGATACCTGATTTTTAAATTCTAGTAAATCCAAAACTCATCTGAAATTCATGAAACTTGGCATGCTATCATGGAGCGGCATCAACATGCCGTGGTAAAAATTTTGTCCCATTTGGGGCAGGTTTGGGTATAAGCTTCTCACAAACCTTAGCTTCTCACAACAAGCGTGATGGTTTCCGTAGGGAACGTGCCACCTTTGGGGACGAAACGATATCAGTTGCCTCTTATTGCTTTCAAATTTTTTTGACTATCAACATAGAACAACAGGAGTGTTGTGTTTAATTTTGGAATTTTTCGGGGTTCGTTTGGGCATTTTTATACATTAACTGGGTTTTCCAGGCATTTTATGCGCATAATTCAAATTTGAACTACATGCACATTCTCCAGTGCATATAAACTGGTTGAAAAATCAAATATGTGTCCTTGGTTGCATGCTTAGGTCCCATGCAAGAAATGGGAATGAATTTCACACACCCTGCCACCGTCACTCGACCGCAAACATTGAGATACCTGGTTTTTAAATTCTAGTAAATCCAAAACTCGTCTGAAATTCATGAAACTTGGCATGCTATCATGGAGCAGCATCAATATGCCATGGTAAAAATTTTGTCCCATTTGGGGCAGGTTTGGGTATAAGCCTCTCACAAACCTTAGCTTCTCACAACAAGCGTGATGGTTTCGGTAGGGAACGTGCCACCTTTGGGGACGAAATGATATCCGTTGCCTCTTATTGCTTTCAAAAAATTTCTAGTGTCAACATAGAACAACAGGAGTGTTGTGTTTACTTTTGGAATTTTTTGGGGTTCGTTTGGACATTTTTATACATTAACTGGGTTTTCTAGGCATTTCATGTGCATAATTCAAATTTAAACTACATGCACAAGCTCCAGTGCATATAAATTGGTTGAAAAATCAAATATGTGTCCTTCGGGGCATGCTTATGTCCCATGCAAGAAATGGGAATGAATTTCAAACACCAGGGCACTGTTGATTGCCGGCAAAACGTTGAGATACTTTGTTTTTAAATTCTAGTAAATCCAAAACTCGTCTGAAATTCATGAAACTTGGCATGCTATAATGGAATGGCACCCGACATGCTGTGGTATTTTTCGTGTCCATTTTGAGAGAAGGCGCACTCGAATAATAGCCAACAAAGGCATTTTGAAACAAATAACAGCCAACAAAGGCACCCAAGCCACAATTTAATTCGGTTTTTAAATATAAAACACTCATCGCAAACGTTTTAGTTAGAACACCCGTATGCAAACCGACAGCTTCCCCAGGAAGCCAAGGGAAAATGTGCCGAGCAGGATTTGTGCAGCTCTTGATCGCAAATGTTTTAGATAGAACACTCGTCTGCAAAGTGAGAGCTATGGTCTTCCCCCTTAAGTCGAGGGAAAATCTGCAGCGCAGGATTTGTGCATCCCTTCAACGCAAACGGTTGTTTTGGATGACCCGTGTGCAACCACGTACAAACAATTTGGTAAGATTTGCATCTGTCATATTGGGTATGTTGCCATTTGTCAAACAGGAAAGATTTACATTTGTTGATCTAGTAACGTTGCCATTTGTCAATCCTTGTAACACTGCGATTTGTCAAAATATGCAGCTAGAAATCACTAGCATTATCTAATTTTTGCAACTAAAATTCAGTAATTAAGCATATATTTCATTCATAGATTAAGCAGTCGTTCTTAATTTATACAAACAGTTCAACTCGACAGCTGAACCGACCAAACTTTTCCCCAATTGTTGCCAACCACGTACTGAAATAGCTAGTTCAACTATATATACTAGCTAATTTTAAGTATGTTGTACAGTTCGACCACACATCTATAGTCAGATGAACTGAACAAAATAGCCCCTAAATACTACTACTACCACGGAGGGGCTTTGTGCTACTTCCGGCAGCCTCTCCTCTGCCGAGCGCACTCAGTAAGAGGCAGAGGAGGAGGAGGAGCCTACTGACGAGCTGGAGAAATGCAATACGGTGCCTGCCGCTGCTGCACGTTCAGCGACACTCGCCAGCTCGAACGCCCACTGCCGCTCCAGACGATCCCTCTCGAAGCGGCCGGACTGCTCGTAGATCTCCTGATTCCTCACCTCTGCATCGGCGTGTGCTGCGGCCACGGCTGCGGTAAGGCTCTTTGCATGCTCGACGAGGCGCTCCTCCTCCTCCCGCAGGAACTCGATGTAGCGCGCAAGGTCGCTGACGCACGTGCGGGCCTCCACCTCCGCCTCCCTCCTTCGGGCGGCGGTGGCGGAGCGGGTGATGATCCCGGTGGTTGACGGTGGGCTGGATGCCACGGCGGCCGATGATGGGGTGGCGGCCACGACCACCACCTCCCGCCTTCGGGCTGCGGTGGTAGAGCGGGTGATGGCCACGGTGGCCGGCAGTGGGGTGGCGGCCACGACGGCCACCTCCCGCCTTCGGGCCGCAGCGGCGGAGCGGGAGATGGCCCTGGCTTTCGACGGTGGTGTGGCGGCAACAGCTGCCGACGGGCAGCGACGGCGGAGCGTGTGGTAGGTGTTCCGCGCACACCCAACAGGGACGCCACGCGCACTACACTATGCCGGGGACTGCGCCGCCGCCGCGGTGTAGCCTCCCAGCTGGAGCTGTCCTCTGATGACGGCAGAGTGGCTGAGCGACGACGACGGACCAGTGCCATTGGCGATTATGGGAGAAGCAGACGAGATAAGCTATAGGGAGGGAGGGGAAAATGCGATGCAGGACTCGCCGGCCATGAGGGTTTTTATAGCAGGCCGGTAAGCATTGGGATTTTGGGGGATTTCACCGAGTTGGGCGGGAAGCTTGCGCGGGAACCTGCGAGGTTGCGCGGGAACAGGCTCATCGACGATTCATTGGCGCCACCGTTTGGCCAAAAGAACGCCCCCGTGCGCTGCGCAAGCTTGCGCTGTAAGCCGTCTGCAGCAGCGGGGTGACAAGACGTGCGAGAGGAGGACGAAAGGACACGTACACAGCCGGTTGCGCCGCGCGCGTTGCCACGCGATGCAGTTACATGCGGCACGATGGAGTTACGCACTGCAAATTAGAACTGCCATCAGGGCCTGCCGATATTCCTGGCCGTCCGGCTTTAATTCCCGCGGCCATTATAACCTTAGTCTCTTCAACCTTTCGATCGCGCCACACAACACAACAAGCACACCCACGACGACACATAGAGAGGGGATGTCCAGCGGCGCTCCAATGGAGTTCGGCGAGCATAGAGTGGAGACCCACGCGAGGGAGACGGATCTCTCGGTGGTGTACACCATCGACCCGGCCGTGGTGGACGACTACATCAATAGCGTTGAGAAGTTTCTTGCTCGAGACAAGTACAAGGTGGTCGGCATCAACCTCCAGTACACCGCCGGTCGTCCTGGCATAGATCAGAAGGTTGCCGTCGCCCAGTTGTGTGTACGCCATCATGTCCTCATCTACCACTACTGCATGGCCACAGAGCCTTGCGACCGTTTCAACAGGTTTGTCAACAGCACCGACTACAAGTTCTCCACAGTGGAAACCAAAGACGATGTAGAAGCGCTCAGTGTTACGGGCTTGGCCTGCAAGAACCTTGTCGAAATCCGTGACCACTACAGGGTCTGGGGCAGCACGAAGAAGGACTCCCTGGTCGAACTCGCCTCGGCCATCATCGACCCCTACTACGAAAAGATGAAGCAGGATGCCCAGAGAACAAGTCCTGTATCTTGGCACAGCACCTGGATGCGGAAACTGGATGAACCTCACCTCAGGTTCGCTGCCAACAGCGTGTACACATGCTATGAGATGCACAGGCGGATCGTTGACATGAGGAACTGCCTCGTTACCCAAATCGATGAGCCCGGATCGAGCCACAAGACGAGCAAGCATCACAAGAAGTAGATGATGATCAGATGACCGTTTATGCTAGTTAATCATGCATGTAATATATAGTTTACTTTATTGGTGTGTGGAAATGTCATGTGTGTAGTAGCCACCTATGCAATTATGCATGTAATAGTTTACTTTGGTGTGTGCAAATGCCATGGTTGTAGTAGCCACCTATGTAAGTGGATGTTTAATTTGGTTATGCAAGCATGTCCTTATAAGTGTGTATATATATATGTTGTTGTTCTGTATGCAATCCCATCGCACAACACACACGTCTTATTAGCAGCAGCCGCCTGTGTTATTATCGGTCTTCACACACATTTCTGATTACAGACCTGTTTGCCGCGTATCACACACATCTTGTTAAGTTGAACCGTTTCTGTTCTCATGTCTCAACGCAAATAGTTCATCCGAGTGAACCGCATGCCATATATCGCACACACCTTTGATCTGGCTGACCGTTTCTTTTGTGTTGCCTAATCACAAACAGTTCATCCGTGTGAACCGTATGCTGTACATCGCACACACCTTCATCTGGCTGCCCATTTCTTTTGTTCCTCCTCATCGCAAAACAGTTAATTGAACTGAACCGTATGCCCTACATCACACACGCAACTAAAACCTGAACCGTGTTTGATGGCTCCGCCATCGCAAACGTTTTGCACCATTTTTGACGGTTTTTTTACACCACCGTTTGCGATTATGGCATCGCACACAGTTTCGTCGAAGGGTCTCTAATCATAGTGTCGCGTTAGCAGCATCCTGCAGTAGTGAGTCTTTCCTCTCCTGCCGGTGGGCTCGAGAGGCGAGGTCGGCATGAGCGAGCGAGGGACGCAAGACATACCCAGGTTCATGGCTTTCCGGAGAGATAACACCCCTAGTCCTGCCGAGTGTGATTTATATGTATCAGTACAGAGTTGCTCCTAGAGCTGTTTGGACGAAGGAGGAAGACAGGCCAAGGCTTAGGATGCTCCCTTTCCTAGTGTGTGTTCTACTGATCGTGTGGGTGTGTGGTATGTTGTATGCGTGCGTTCGCTGCCTGTGTACATGAGGGCTCCTGGGGGTTTTTATAGGTCAATCCCCCAGTGTTACAATGGTAAAGTTACAAAGCCGTGGGGTCGGGTTGTCATCGTCCGGGAAGCCGGTGCTGGGACCCCCCGGGTGTCAGGGCTCGCCGGGTTCTCCGGGCGCGGGCCCCGCATGCCAGGAAGCACTGTTCTCCGTCTTGTCGACCGTCACGGAGTGGCCGGGTCGAGTCCGCTACAGTGGTGTACCGCCAGGTCACCGTCTGCTGGCGTCAGCAGTGACGATGGGTGCGCTGTAGCCACGCCGGCCTCGATCAGCGAGGTAGGTGGGGCACTGTTGCCACGCTTCTGCCGGTCAGAAGAGTTGGTGGGGCACTGTTGCCACGCTCATCCCCTTAATGGAGACTCATCCCATCGCATGCCTTGGATGGGACGGGAGCTGACCCGTGGCTGGGTTGAGCGACACGCCACGGGGGAGCTGGCTTTCTGCGGAAGCCTTGGTTCACCGGGCTCTGCCGGGTTGCGCCAGCCGTCAGGGCCGGGTTGCCGTCTTGGTCGGGTTGAAGAGTTCGGCCGGGTTGGCGAACCCGGCCAAGTGCGGGCCGAATTGAGGGGCGATGCCGGCCCTAATGTTTTTGAAAAGGATCCGGCTTCCGTTGCCTGCCTAGGGTTCATCCCCCCGACAGTGTGTGCATATGGTGTTTGTGCCTCTATAGTTGTACTTATGTTTAAAAAAAATGAAATTGTTCCCACTTGTTAGGACTTACCCCACATCTTCACTCTTGCCTTACTCTATAAACTTGTCTTCCCAACCTGGGGCAACTCCTCATCCACCTCCTCCTCCATCAAAATAATCCTACACATACGAATGGTCTACATTTTTTTCACCAAACTATCCAACTAATTATCTCTCCCTTTCACTGGGGCGGACCCCTCCCTTCCCCTATTTCCAATCCTAATACTCCATGTCAGCTTGTACCTAAAATCCTTAAGTGGTCTTTCGTAGGTCTAGCGTTGCCCCCTGTTTGGGTTAGGAGGGATTGGCTGGGATTAAGGGGGGTTGACCTGGCCCCTTCAAAAAAAGGGGGGGGGGGTTGACATGGCAATCCCTCTAAATGCGTACTAAATCTTGGTGAACCAAACATACCCTTAAGGATGTGCCTTCGCTAATTAAGCGGAGACGCACCCCCAATGCCCATTTAAACCACACCGTAGTAACACACGCAATATAATTTTTCACCTTGTGCTTGGAAATATTACGCAACAGCTATGGTAATTCTATTTTGACATTACACGTCCTGATTTTTATATACAAGCAAATAAAAATGATAGAGGCATGTTGTATATATAAAGTGCATCTTTTATACTACTAGCCAAAGGAGTGTAGGAGGAGAGTAGTAGGTTGTTGCACTTACAGAGACACCCCTCGCATAGCCCAACGAGTTGCATCCGATGACGAAGAGCTTGTTGTCCATGTCTGAGAACCAGTAGGGCAGCCGTGTCATGTCCACCCACGCATGATTGCGGTGCCATATCTTGCCGTTGGCCGGGTTGTAGCACCTCGCGGTGATATAGCACCTGATCCAGACCTTGCTGACCGGCACGGAGATCCTCGTCACCTCAAGGTTTCGGCCGATGATGGGCGTCATGCTGCTGCCGCCATCGCCATCTATGGTTGAGTTGCAGCGCAGTGCGAAACCCCGGTTGACGGCGCACCGCTCACGGATGCCGAACAGGTACGGGATGTCCACGTCCCCGCACCTCGTCGGGCAGTTTGGCCTCACCGCCGTCCGTGCGGCCGGCTCACCATCTGCCGCCGCCAAGAGGGCAAGGCAGAGCAGAAGAATAGTTGGCCAGAGACGAAGCAGAAGACGCATGCAGTTCGCCATCGCGCGGGGCTCCCGAACCTCTGGTGTGCTGCGGACCGACTGCTCAGGAGACCTGCATATCTGTTGCCCTTATGAACCATTGAACTAGGTTTCCAGATCTTTATTGCCCATGTTTGTTGTACCACCATCCAGTTTATATAGTAGAAGCGATGGAAAAAATGGCGCCAGGAACTGGCTGCGGGAGGGAAGAATTGGCGCCAATAAGTTTGTTGAGGAAGGAGCGGAGAGAAAAAAGTCTGTTACGGAGAGTTTTCTATAATCTTATTTTTTCTCAAAAACGAGTATTAGTCGTTTTTCATAAAACGGGGTTTCCTGGCTTTGTGGAAACAGAGTTTTCCTTATCCACGTATTACTTGGACGTACCAAACAAGGTTTTAGTCTATTATTAGGCGGTTAGATGTTCGGCTAATCTGCGTATCCAAACAAGGCCTAATGGTTGCTCAGAAGAATCAGAAAACCAAACAGCTAAATTGGCAGCAGTATTGTCGTCCGCATAGCAGCCCTCATCAGAAAATAGCAAGATAATAAAAGAAATAGAAATGGACGCATATCGAACTAATTTAATTTGCCAAGTTGTAAAAAAAGTGATGCAGCCAGGATATGGTCCGGGAATTATCCACTATCTTCCTCCAGGTTCTTCAGTCTGTTGGCTCCATAAGTAAGCTCATTGTGCTTGCATCCTCTCCCTTCTGTATCAGGCAGAGCTCGCCAACATGAAAGGTTGTGCCTCCTACCTGGTGGTTGTGATAGCGTAGTAGGTACTATCGGTACATGGCAAAGCAAGAACGTCAAGGTCGAAACCAAACATGGTAGTACTACAACTGATAAGCAACGCCACTACCTCTGCTCATAAATAAGACATTTTGGCAGTATAGATTGAACCACCAAAACATCTTATATTTAGGAATGGAGGGAGTATTACGCTGTTGTCACAATAGTTCGCTCAATAAATTACACCAACTAGAATTCATCGATCATTCACAGCAATAGAATGCGCACAACCAAAAAAATACAAGGATTCAATCAGCCAACAAACCTGTAATGCACAGAAATGCATAGAATAGACATGCTCTTGCCAACCATTCAAATGACTTGAAGCCCATGGCAAAACAAACTCTCAAGAGTTCAACAAGGAATTCAAGATACAATATATTAAAGGTTCCAGAACCAAAACATTATCTAGGGCAAAACATCATCCAAGGTAATCGTCTAAACAAGAACACTCCTTAAGATTCTGGAAATGGACCAACACAGTAGTAGCAAAGCTATGCGGGATCTTTGTGAAGCAGCTTATCGCTTCTTGGAGACACCAACAGTCTTTCCTCTCCTACCGGTAGTCTTGGTGTGCTGACCACGGACACGCACGCCCCAGTAGTGACGCAGACCATGATGGTTCCTGGAAAAGAGCAGGGTTTCAAGCATAAGTGATCTCTCCTACATATATGCGCTAGGACAATGCTACTGCAACAGTGAAGTTTTAAGGAATCTGGCATCAGCACATCTCTTGGAAACAAAGCATTGATATACAGAACAGCTGGGTCACATACAAGGTACTCTAGAAGGGTACACATGAATACATTGACATAACAATTATGAAACTAAGCAAGTTGACAAGGGCATAGGGAGACAATAAAATCTGGATACAAGTAATAGACAAACTAGTAGCAATAGATTGACTGAATTGAACTGTTATATAACCTAATAAACAAACTAGAATCAGCAGATGGGCTGGATTGAACTGTTATATAACCTAGTTAGAGCCGGAAGAAGTTCCAGGTAATAACTATCTACACAAGAAAATGTCTAAGCAGACTAACACAGTCACATAGAATGAAGCACATGAGACTAGACTTGATACCCTGACATTTCCGGCATTCTAGTGTTTTGGGAGATTTGACTTCCAGCAGAAAACTATGTCAATCAACAACCCTAGCTAATAAACTGTAGGCAAGAAACGAACTGCTAGTCCTGATATGTGAAGTGCAAGCATCATCAGTAGTTGAATCTAACACATAGTCATACAACAACAAATAGTAAGGGTAAAAAGAAAAGACGGAACGGCGAGGTTATACCTGATCTTCTTGAGACTCTCAAGGTCATCCCTGAGCTTCATGTCGACGGTGTTGGAGATGACCTGGGAGAACCTCCCGTCTTTGTAGTCCTTCTTCCTATTGAGGAACCAGTCCGACACCTTGAACTGGCGCGGGTTGTGCACCATCGCCATCAGACGGTCCATCTCCTCCGCGGAAAGCTCTCCGGCCCTGCACACACACGGAGAACACAGCGCAGGGCTCGGCGCCCCACCCACCATGACGAGATCTGGCGAGAAATGGGGACGGATGGTTCCTCACCTCTTGTTCATGTCGATGTCGGCCTTCTTGCAGACGATGTTGGAGAAGCGGCAGCCCACACCCTTGATGGAGGTCAGCGTGAACATGATATTCTGCTTACCGTTGACGTTGGTGTTGAGCACACGCAGGATGTGCTGGAACTCCTCACCCGCGATCAGCGACTGCGGCCAAAGAAGAATCACGGGCGTCAGCATACGAGGCGGGATCCGCGAGAGGAGGAGGAGGAGGGCGGACGTGGCGGCGGGAGACGCTTACCATGGCTGCAGTCGGTGGCGGCGGCGGCGGCTGGGGCGCTCGGGGGCAGAAGGGGAGGAGGTGCGTTCGCGTCTAAGGTTTTGGAGCAGGGGTCGTGGGCACGGATTATATACCCGAGGTGAAACCCTAGTGCTTCATCGGACGGCTGTGATCTGCGGAAGGGATGCCGATCCCTGCGGGCACTTAATGTGGGCGTCTTTGTTGGGCTCTTTTCTCAACGGGCTTTTTTCTGGAGTTCCTTGGGCTTTGGTGGCCTCAAATGGGCCATTGGAGGTGCTCTGCCTCGCATGATTTTTTTAAACTCATTTGCTCTTTTATTTTATGTCTGCCTCGTTTGCCCTTTTCTGATGGGAATTTACTTTTGAATTGTTTTCTCCTTTTACCGTTGATGTTGATTTATCTTGAAATATCATTGGAAATAATTCTGAGTTCTGAACAAAGTACGTTATGCGTGAATAGATCCTTCGAGACGTCACGACATACCAATGAATGACTTGTCAAACAAAACGTCCAGTTGCAAATGGGTATCCTTTGGGATATGCTATAACCATCTTTAGTTAGGTAAAATGAAATAGATTTTTCTACAATCACATCATTTGTAAAAAAAATGTAATCCATCTAATTGGATTAATAAGAGTCGGGGTCACAAAATTGCATCCCTAACAAAATGAAGTAATCGCGTTCCTTTTCTGTGAACCATGCAAGACAGATGCATGTGATCATAATAGAGGAGCAAAGAAATGCAAGGTCTGGGAAAGTGCAAGGGCAAAAGGCCCCAAATGACCAAAGAGTGGCCGGAAAAGATAAATTACAATGACTAAGCAACTAAGCAAAACCAGTAGCAAGGGAAGATGACCTAGGTAGTAGACAATGTTTCGCAACAACTAGCTCCCACTTTATACCAACATTAAGCATCACATTTGATATGATTAACCACATGATTGAGTGAGCTAGCACTGTTTTCGAAGACTTTGTTGTTGCATTCCTTCCATTATGACCAAGAAACCAGGGATACCAAGTTGTTAGGCTTCTTCTTCTCCGCACATGGGGCGCTGAACCTTGCCAAGGACCATTGGTCTGTGAACGTAGTGTCGATGGAAGGGGCGACTGCCTAGAGATTAGCCTAGCCGAGCACCCTACACCAAATGATATTGGATATGGAACAACCAATAAGCAAATGGTCAGTATCTTCAGTTGCAGTAGCGCAGATGACACAACGCCCATTATGAGGGAGCCACAGTTTAGCTCGGTGATCGGCAGTCCATATCATTTTCTGAATCGCTAGTCGTATGAAAAATTTGCAGCATAAGGGGCACATGGATTCCATGTGGCCTCAGCCGAGCAGAACACCGGCAAAACAATGAAACAAACTCCATGAGCGGATTTGGTAGATACACGACCTGAAGCATTTGAGAACCCTAACCAAGCATCATCTTGATCAACTATATATGATTTCAAACTCCTGGTGGCCCTCCCAAAGACTAAGGATATGTATGCAAATGTCAATATCTAATGGGTTTTTTATATCCTTAAGCCAACGACCATAGTCGAAGTTATCGTTCTTTTGGAATTTATTGGCTTGAAACGACTTTAACAATATCCAGGGAAATGGCTTTAATAGATTGATCATTGAGGAAGGCATCGTACCAGAAAGAGATGCATTCTCCATTACCCAGAATTCCCTTGGCGATGGAATTGAAAATTGCACTATCTCCATCACCTGGAGACACACCTAAATGCCGCCAAGGTTTATCCGGCTCTGTCCGAGACATCAAAGCGCACCTCATCTTCTTGGATGAGTTCATGGCGATGGTTCTTTGAGCCAACATTTTTAAGTTGAGAAATAAAAATTGTATAATACAACTGAAATCTACATGATGGTACTTTATGGTGTATGTAACAACCACTACTAGTGATAAGCCTAGTAGTGGCGCGGGGTCTATGGGCAAAGCAAGGACGGCGAGGGACGGGAGGGTCTTAGCCGGACGGAGGAAAAAGGGTGCGAAAGAGATGTCTGCCATGACATCACCGTGAGGAAACCAACCTATCTCTCGCCGACGCAACTGCTGGAGATGATGTCTACTTAGGAAATTAATCTGACAATTCGCTGCATTCTCGATTCTCATTCTTCGTATGTAGTCTCAACTCCATGTCTTTCGCTTCCCATAATACCCTTTGTTGTTGTAAGATTTGTTCTAGTCTAAAAATGCTCAAAAGATCTTTGTTGTAGTATTTGGTTTATTTCCACTAAAATGGATAGCTCATGTCGATTAGATGTACCATAAAAGAACAAAATTTAAGTGACCAAAAAATTGGTATGGTTGTGTATTGCAGTCACATACCAACAGATAACCTTGTTTGAAGCAACATGCTCGCACATACCTTAATTAGGCTCCTGGTTCTGTTCTGCACATAACAAAAAATTGATGGCAAAGAGAGGTTAAGGAAAAGTGTGCAATGTCACCCCCCACCCCCCCGCGCAAAAGAAAGGTTGGCAATGTGACATGAATGGAATCAACAAAATTAATCACAGGTATGCACACATAGCTGAATATACGATGTTGACATGGTAGAAAGCAAAGCAAAGTGGTCAAGTTTTGGAGCTTTTGCTGCGAGTACAACAAACCAACCATCTTCTAATTAATCGCCCACAAAAGATGGCATACGTGCGCCTAAAATCCCTAATCAGGTTGAAGAAGACATGCCAAATAAGCTCAGTTTTCTGATTAATAGTCGATCAGCACAAGAGAATTTTGATAGTACACTAGTAGAAAACAGGGCTTTGGTTCGGGCCAGCCCAGCCCATTAGTCCCGGTTCAGTCACGAACCGGGACCCATGGGGGGCATACGTCCCGGTTCATGCGCCCAGGGGGCCGGCCGGGGCCTCGTGGGCATTGGTCCTGGTTCGTCTGGACCCATTTGTCCCGGTTCCTGGCACGAACCGGGACCAATGGGCCTCGCTCCTGGCCCACATCCATTGGTCCCGGTTCGTGGCTTGAAATGGGACAGAAGGGGGGCCTTTAGTGCCGGTTCCACGCACGAACCGGGACCAATGAGGTGGCTATATATACGCCATCGCCGGCGAACAGAGCACTCCACACTGCTCTGTTTTTTCTGGCCGGCGAGGGGAGAGCTTTGTGGTGCTCTAGCTCACCTCCTATGCACATGAGGTGTTTGATGAAATGCCCGAGCCACACTAGTTAAGCTTTCTCCTCTCGAAGCTCGACCTTCAAGCTCCATTTTCCTCAAGATTTGTCTAGGTTTAGCGGTCCGTCACGTCCCGTCCCCGTCTTCACCGCCGTCGATCGCCCGCGCCGATCTTGTCGCCGGCATAACCGTGGTGAGCCTCTTGTTCTTATCTTCTTTCTAAAAGAAAAAAATTCTTACTTGTATGATTTAGATAGATACTTGTCTAATTTTCTTACTTTTATTATTGTTTGTTATTATATAGTGCGATGGTTTTGGTATCCGCCCCCTGTCGGACCTCGTCCTGTCTATGATTCGGATGTGGTATATATTATATTTTATAACTATTTGGTTCATTTATTATTTATGACAATTATGCCGACCAACGTGACATAGATTTTTTTATCTAGGAGGTATGTGAACCGGAAATTCCAACCGACCCTATTGTCGAGAGGTTAAATTTAGTTGAAGAAGAAAACAATTACTTGAAGGAAAAATTGAAAAAAATTGAGGTGGAGAAGATGATATTGGAGTTGCATGTTGCAGATGTCGTCGATGTTCACAAGATCAAGATGGATGCAATGCGCTTCAAGATTAGAAAGTATAGAAAATATGTCATTCATACCGAGGCTTGGTATCATTATGCTGTTGGATCAATTGTTACCTTGGTTGCGATTATGATCGCATTTGTTGTTACATTGAAATGTTTTACATAGTTTCAATGTATGGTTTAATTAGATGCTCTGGAGAGCTATATGTTGTTCAATGAGAACTATGTATGTACTTTGGTTTTAATGTGATGATGAACTTCTATTAATTTAGTCACTTATCTATTCATGATGTTTTGTAATGGTTTTTTACACACTTAATTATATATAATGCACGCAGATGAATCGGCAATGGATGTACGATGACAGACGCACCTCCGAGTACATTAAGGGCGTGCATAATTTTCTCGAAGTGGCTGAGGCAAACAAGCAGAATGGTTTTATGTGTTGTCCATGCCCTATATGTGGGAATACGAAGTCTTACTCTGACCAGAAAATCCTTCACACCAACCTGCTTGAGAAGGGTTTCATGCCACACTATAATGTTTGGACCAGGCACGGAGAAATAGGGGTTATGATGGAAGACAGCGAAGAAGAAGAGGACGATGACAACTATGTGCCCCCTGAATACGGTGATGCTGCAACGGGGGAAGCTGAAGATCAAGAGGAAGGAGACGATGTGCCCGATGATGATCTCTGCCAGGTCATTGTTGATGCAAGGAGACAGTGCGAAAGTGAAAAGGAGAAGCTGAAATTCGATCGCATGTTAGAGGATCACCAAAAAGGGTTGTACCCCAATTGCGAAGATGGCAACACAAAGCTCGGTACCGTACTGGAATTGCTGCAGTGGAAGGCAGAGAATGCTGTGCCTGACAAAGGATTTGAGAAGCTACTGAAAATATTGAAGAAGAAGCTTCCAAAGGATAACGAATTGCCCGACAGTACGTACGCAACAAAGAAGGTCGTATGCCCTCTAGGATTGGAGGTCCAGAAGATACATGCATGCCCTAATGACTGCATCCTGTACCGCGGTGCGTACGAGGATTTGAACGCATGCCCGGTATGCGGTGCATTGCGGTATAAGATCAGACGAGATGACCCTGGTGATGTTGACGGCGAGCCCCCCAGGAAGAGGGTTCCTGCCAAGGGGATGTGGTATGCTCCTATAATACCACGGTTGAAATGTCTGTTCAGAAACAAAGAGCATGCCAAGTTGATGCGATGGCACAGAGAGGACCGTAAGAAAGACGGGAAGTTGAGAGCACCCGCTGACGGGTCGCAGTGAAGAAAAATTGAGAGAAAGTACCGGGCTGAGTTTGCAGGTGACCCAAGGAACGTATGGTTTGGTTTAAGCGCGGATGGCATTAATCCTTTCGGGGAGCAGAGCAGCAATCACAGCACCTGGCCCGTGACTCTATGTATCTATAACCTTCCTCCTTGGCTGTGCATGAAGCGGAAGTTCATTATGATGCCAGTACTCATCCAAGGCCCTAAGCAACCCGGCAATGACATTGATGTGTACCTAAGGCCATTAGTTGAAGAACTTTTACAGCTGTGGAATGGAAACGGTGTACGTGTGTGGGATGAGCACAGATAGGAGGAATTTGACCTGCATGCGTTGCTGTTTGTAACCATCAATGGTTGGCCTGCTCTCAGTAACCTTTCAGGACAGACAAACAAGGGATACCACGCATGCACGCACTGTTTAGCTGACACCGAAAGTATATACCTGGACAAATGCAGGAAGAATGTGTACCTGGGGCATCGTCGATTTCTTCCGACCAACCATCAATGTCGAAAGAAAGGCAAGCATTTCAAAGGCAAGGCAGATCACCGGAAGAAGCCTGCCATGCGTACCAGTGATCACGTACTTGCTATGGTCAATGATTTACACGTAATCTTTGGAAAGGGTCCCGGCGGACTATCTGTTCCGAATGACGCTGAGGGACGCGCTCCCATGTGGAAGAAGAAATCTATATTTTGGGACCTACCCTACTAGAAAGACCTAGAGGTCCGCTCTTCAATCGACGTGATGCACATGACAAAGAACCTTTGTGTGAACCTGCTAGGCTTCTTGGGCGTGTATGGAAAGAAAAAAGATACACCGGAGGCACGGGAGGACCTGCAACGTTGGCACGAAAAAGACGGCATGCCTCCAAAGCAGTATGAAGGTCCTGCCAGCTATGCTCTTACCAAAGAAGAGAAGGAAATCTTCTTTGAATACCTGCTCAGTATGAAGGTCCCGTCTGGCTTCTCGTAGAATATAAAGGGAATAATAAATATGGCAGAGAAAAAGTTCCAGAACCTAAAGTCTCATGACTGCCACGTGATTATGACGCAACTGCTTCCGGTTGCATTGAGGGGGCTTCTACTGGAAAACGTTCGATTAGCCGTTGTGAAGCTATGTGCATTCCTCAATGCAATCTCTCAGAAGGTGATCGATCCAGAAATCATACCAAGGCTAAGGAGTGATGTGGCGCAATGTCTTGTCAGTTTCGAGCTGGTGTTCCCACCATCCTTCTTCAATATCATGACGCACGTCCTAGTTCATCTAGTCGACGAGATTGTTGTTCTGGGCCCCGTATTTCTACACAATATGTTCCCCTTTGAGAGGTTCATGGGAGTCCAAAAGAAATATGTCCGTAACCGTGCTAGGCCAGAAGGAAGCATCTCCATGGGCCATCAAACAGAGGATGTCATTGGGTTTTGTGTTGACTTCATTCCTGACCTTAAGAAGATTGGTCTCCCTCAATCGCGGTATGAGGGGAGACTGACTGGAAAAGGCACGCTAGGAGGGGACTCAATAATATGCAGGGACGGGCATTCTTGGTCTCAAGCACACTACACAGTTCTACAGAACTCTACCTTGGTGACCCCGTATGTCGATGAACACAAGAACATTCTGCGCTCCAAACACCCGGAGCAGTGTGACGACTGGATTACATGTGAACACATCAGGACTTTCGGCAGTTGGTTGGAAACACGTCTCAGAGGTGACAACACTGTTTCTGATGAGCTGTACTCGTTGTCCAGGGGACCATCTTCGACTGTATTGACTTACAAAGGATACGAGATAAATGGGAATACATTTTACACGATCGCCCAAGATCAAAAGAGCACCAACCAAAACAGCGGTGTCCGCTTTGATGCAGCAACCTAGAGGGGAAAGGACACATATTATGGTTACAGAGTGGACATATGGGAACTTGACTACGGACATGATTTTAAGGTCCCTTTGTTTAAGTGCAAATGGGTCAATATGTCAGGAGGCGGGGTACAGGTAGACCCACAGTACGGAATGACAACAGTGGATCTGAACATTCTTGGCTACACAGACGATTCATTCGTCCTAGCCAATGATGTGGCACAGGTTTTCTATGTGAAGGACATGTCTACCAAACCGAGAAAAAGAAAAGATAAGGAAGCGAATACATCATACGATGAGCCAAAGCGCCACATAGTTCTTTCAGGAAAAAGAGACATCGTGGGATTGGAGGGCAAGACAGACATGTCTGAAGATTATGAAAAGTTTCATGAAATTCCTCCCTTCAAAGTCAATGCTGACCCAAGCACCCTGTTAAGAGATGAAGAATATCCATGGTTACGGTGCAATAAGCAAAGGACACAAGCGAAGAAAAAGTGAAGACTTTCTCTCCACAACTATTATGATGATGCCTTTGATCTAGAATATCACTGCAGTTACATGTGAAGAAATGAAATCCCTTTGTAATAGACGAGTTTCCGTATGAAACCGTGATACTTCGAAAGAGATTGTCCATTTTGTACATGAAGTGCATCCAGTTTTTGCCGTGACCGTCTCAACTTTTTAGCACATGCTATGTGGGTGAAATGATGATACCATGCCAACTTTCAACAT
>CM022303.1:617389168-617544092 GCA_011799875.1 Thinopyrum elongatum
ACATTTCAGAAGTTTCATTTGAAGTGCTTTTAATTTCAGGGTCATTTAGCGCAAAAAAAATCATTAAATGCATGAAAAACAACAAATGAATCAGAAAGGGTTTGAAAATAGATGATGTGGCTTGAATGGTGCATTTGAACACACAAAAACTCGGATTTCAAATAAGTTCAAAAAAAATAAATCCCTTTGTAACGACGAGTTTCCGTATGAAACCCTGATACTTCGAAAGAGATGTCCATTTTGACATGAAGTGCATTCCAGTTTTTGCCGTGACCCTCTTCAACTTTTAGCAATGCTATGTGGGTGAAATGATGATACCATGCCAACTTTCAACTTTCAGAGTTCATTTGAAGTGCTTTTCAATTTCAAGGGTCATTTAGCGCAAAAAATCAGTAAATCCATGAAAAATAACAAATGAAGTCAGAAAGGGTTGAAAATTGATGATGTGGCTTTGAATGGTGAATTTTGAGCACACAAAAAGTTGGAGTTCAAATAAGTTCAAAAAAATGAAATCCCTTTGTAACAGACGAGTGTTCCGTATGATGAAACCTGGATACTTCGAAAGAGATTGTCCGTTGTGTACACGAGGGCATCCAGTTTTGCCGTAACCCTCTCAACTTTTTAGCACATGCTATGTGGGGAAAATGATGATACCATGCCAACTTTCAACCTTTCAGAGTTCTTGAAGTGCTTTCAATTTCAGGGTCATATAGCTAAAAAAAAATCAGTAAATGCATGAAAAATAACTAATGAAGTCAGGAAAGGGTTGGTGAAAATTGACGATGTGGCTTGAATGATGCATTTTGAACACACAAAAAGTCTGGAGTTCAAATAAGTTCAAAAAAATGTCTTCAGATTTTTTGTTTGAAACTTTAATAGCAAACTAAAATAACAAAATCTGTTTGTTGATTAAAACGAATTTCAAAAACCTAAAAATTACCAAATTGAATTTAATGAAAAACACGTAATAGTAAATAGAGCAGGAAAAAACAATCACTCCAAATCTATTTTTATAGTAAAGTTATTCACAAACTATTGATTCACACAAATTCAAAAAAAATTCAATTAAATATTCAAATTTCAAACTAATGGCACTAACAGAAAGTTATAATTTTATTACCACGTACTCTTATGTATTTATCTCCTAACTTTTAATCTTTGTTGAACGTATTTGACCATGGCATATATCAAAAATCCAGATTTTTTCCTGACCATGATTAGCTGTATATTTTAACATTTCCTGGTAGATATAGGCGTGGAGGTTTTAGTAAGGCACCATGCCAAAATACAGCTCGTAGTGAAGTATTGAGTTCTCCTCACGTTTTCTAATTTCCCCTGCTTTGTTGTAATACACAAGTCTTTCTCGTGAGATATTTCTTATTAGATAATCATTTTCCGGAATTATTCTCAATTAGAGGGAGGCTATGGATTTTTAGATGCATTCCTATAGGAAATATGGGACATATTTTTCACGTACCATTTCAAAGTGCTCTTTTATTTGTTTCATATAAATTAAGTAGTGAATTACGTAGATTTGTAATGTCTACTCATATTCTTAAGTAAATCTATCTTGCATTTCATGCCGAAGAAAATACATTAAGACTCCAATCATCTTCATCTCTTAAGACATTCAAAGAGGACAAATTTAGAAGTGCAAGGCCTCAAGAGAACCGAAAAAGAGTACTACTACTACATATTTCCATATAGTTTGTAGAAGACAGAACTCCCCATTGTTGTTTTTCAGTGGGAACAAGTAACAGAAAGGATGTACATATCTATTTAAAGTCCATTGCCAAAGGCAAACTTCTCTATTAGACGGAAGTAGTCAAGTGAGATGCACTGGGTGGTTAGTCCTCTGTTTGAAAGAGCGTTGAACAGAAACAAAGACATTCTATATATTTGATTAAACATTTTGTGGTAATGTTTTAGCATCATTCTTTTTCGAACTGGTAGAAACTTTTCCCATGGTCGGGCAGTACCTGTGCACAGTAATGAAATATTATTCCTTCCTATTCAATAGTATTAACTGCCCTGGAGAGAAGCTAGCATCAGAGATCACGCCTCACTTACAGCTGTCAAATTTTACACACAGATGTAAATTAGATTTGTTTTCCATACGTATGATAACAAGTAAATCTATTTATTATAGAAATAGGAAAATTACAATGCCTTGTGCCCAAAAACTAGCATGATGTTTCATGTGCCCTGTATAAGCCATGAGGACGGAAAGTTTAGCTCATCCCAACTTGAAACTGAATGAAGTATTAGCAGGAAAGCATTTCGAAGGAAATAAGAAAAAAACAGAGGAGAATAATATGTCGGGAAACCACCTATGGGATCACAAAGAATCCCTTCTAACGGTTGATCAGGAAGCGGGGCTGTGGAAATACGGGATTAGAGATCAACGCGGGGGAGTTTATCCAGGTTCGGGCCGCAAACGATGCGTATACCCTACTCCCTCTCCTCTGGTTTGTGTTTCTACTGTGTTCTTTCTGGACTAGCTATCACAAAGCTGCCAGGTCCAAAAAGTCCGAATACCTCTCTCGTAACGGCGGCGGGCCCTCTTTATGAGTCACGGGGCCGCACAGTGGCACACATGAGGTTAAGTTGTACAATAGTCTAGTTTATCCTGCACCGTATGACAAAACGCATTTAAATTGCGCTGCCGCACGTGCCTTCTTGCTTTTATTCGGGGACGGCAATGAAGCTCGTCCCACTCTGTCGCGCCTCTGCCTTGCTCGACAACGCGTCAAGCTGACGAGGCATGTAGTGCACCTGGCTGGCTGGCTGCTGAGTTGGTGTGGTGGCAGATCTTCACGAGATCTGCATGGCCAACCACGCGGGCTTGCTGAGTTGGCCTCTAAGCTGCATGCCCCACCGGTCCTCCTAGTTTGCTCGGCTGGCACTGTGTGGGGAACGGCGGTGGAGGCCTTGGCGTGGGCCCTGGCTGCGCCCCCGTCAGATTCCTCGGCAAGAGTTCTTGCCGGGTCTCGCAGGCGTCCCCGGCAAGGGTCCTTTGCCGGGGGTCCTTGTGCGTCTCCGGAAGGATTCTTTGCCGGTAGGTCTTCGTCTTCTGTCTCATCTAGTCTTGATGCGCTTCTGGTCTTCCTCAAAGATCTGCAATGCCTACCTGGAGGCGCTCCCGGCCTTGGTTCCAACGTTGTTGATGGTGTCGGAACGCTCATGGCCAGGGGCAGCCTCGCTGTGTGGGCAGTTGTCCCCCGTGCAAGGCTCTTGCCTGGCTGTGGAGGCCCGCCCCCGCAAGGGGGCCTTGCCGAGGATCCACCTCGCCCCTTCGCCTTCATTTTTCTGGCTTGGTCTGCTTCTTGGTAGTCCTTGTTCTTGCTTCTCTCCTGCTCTGCCAAGTGCGGCCGCAATGGTGGTTTCAACTGCCCTATCACAAGTAAAGGGGTACAGATGCCCCTACTTTGTACAATCGAATGGGCCCCGGCCTGGGCCACATGTAAGCGCGGAGCGTTATTGGGCCAGGCCCGAGAACGTGTGCGCGAGCGACCGGGCATAAAAAGAGTTTCTATGCAGTTAACTCCTCGTCAATTGCTTGGCTTCTCCCACGACCCTGCGTTGAATGCGCGATGTGGGGTCGTGGCGTGACGTGTGGGGTCATCGTGGGATGACCAGCAGCATGCTTTGCGTCATTCCCAGTGAATATTGGAAAAACGAGGCGGTTGTCTCTTCCCTAAAAAAGGGAAAACTACAGGGCCGCCGTTCATTACTTTGCTCTCACATGCCTTAAGGAACCGCCTTTCCACGTTTTCCTCACATGCCCTGCCCCTTTCCGCATGTATGCCGCCTGCCGGCGTGGGGTGGTGAAGACGCGCTGGATATGGGACGACGTGCTATGGCTGATACTTATGCGCCTTTTGATTGGGTCGGGGAGGCCGGTCGATGACCCGCTCGTCGCAACCTTAATGAGCTGGACTTGAACGGTCTGCTTCAGATGCGTGGAGCCGGTCTTTGGCCTTCCCCGTTCGGCGCTATAAGAGGGACGTCGGAGGAGGAGGAGAGGCATCTTCTCGCGTCTTCCCTTCGTCTTCGGCTTCCATCCACTGTCATGGCAGAGGGCGTGTCGAGGCCGTTCTCCTCAGCTGAGGCGACCATGGTCGGGTCCTGTTCCTCCCGCCAGAGAGCCGCTCGGTCAAGGAAAGAGCCCAGCTGCCCAAGGCGAGAAGGCCACGCTCAAGTGGAGGTGCCGGACGGCCGCGGTCGGCGGGCGTCGAGGCAGAGGCGGACGCGGAAGGGTGGGGGGCACCCGCGTCGATCACATCTTCTCGTCACCATCCTCCGCCATACCTGTCTCCCCTGCTTCTGTTGAGCAAGCGCCCGTCAAGTGGACACGGTCTCGTGAGTTCCATTCCTGGCAGCTTCGTGAGTCCCAACGCGCTAGCCGCCCCTCGCTACGTCCGTATGCGTTTGCGAGGGTGCTGGAGATCGACCGCCGGCCGAGTATAAGGCTTCATCATAAGGGCTGTTGCAATGCTGACATGTGGGGTGAACACAGGTTTTCCCTGCCCCGTCATTGATGTTCTTTCGTCGGGGTTGAAAACCTTTGCCGCTAGCGCCCACCGCTTGATTAAGGTGCAACTTCTCCTCTTCAATTAGCGGAGAGCCGACCTGCTCTCCGTCAGTCTTCGGGCGCTGCGGGACCGGCAGGAGGTGCTGCGCGGAGAGCTCGAAACCGCGGACGAAGCTCTCCTCGAGCGGGCGACGAGGAGGGACCACGGGGAGGATACGGGACGGGTCCCTCACTAGTGCGTCGGACGCCCCCGTCCCTATGTGGAGCCGCAGCAACACCCATCTGCACCTTGGCCTTCTCCCGCGCAGGGAAGCTTGCCGGGGGAGGGGGGGCAGTTCTTGGGGTTGGCTTCTCGAGCCAGCTCCTTGAACTTTCTCGGGCCGTCGCTCTGGCGGCTGGCGCTGGAGGGCCGGAGAAGACGAAGAAGGCGGGTGGCGGGTCTGTCAAGTTCGAGTTACATGGCGTTGTTTACCTCTCGTCGCGTAGTTGCCGGCCCGCTGCCGCCCATCTTTCGCCCTTCCTCCCCGGCATCCGTATCACAGTCCTTCCTTCTGGGCGGGTGCCGCGGGGGGACTTCTCTTCTCTTGTATCTTCTGCTGCTCGACGTACTCGCTAGGCGTTTCCTTTTGCCCCCCCTTGCCACTCCCGATCCGCTTCCTGAGGAGAGAGACAGAAAGTGGATTATGGGCACTAATCTTTTTTAGATCTTAACCTGCGGGCACTTGTCGATTTAGACTTTGTAACCCCTTGCTCATGTTCTCATTCCGTATGAATGTAGCTTGTTAATTTAATGTATTAATGAAAAAGGGTGCTTTGCCGGGTTCTTTTGTGCGTGAGCGAGGCCCAACGACCAAGGAGTGAGGTCCTCGTATTTTATAAATAACAATGGTCGCCCGGCAGCAAACCTTACCGTTCTCTCCTGCCTTCTATATCACGTCTAAACCATGTCCCTGCGCGGGAGCAGGGTAAAGTAGATCGGGCTCCTCCTTGTTCTCCCCTGCCATCCCACACTACAACCAACTCCGGCCTAAAGGGATTTCGGGCATAGAAGGAGGGAGCACGGTGGCGTAAGGAAGAGCGCGGTTTCATTACGTTCAAGTTTCTACGGAAACGCATAGTGGCTGAGAGAAAACTTATCTGAATTTGTAGCCTCCCCCCGGCACACCTTGGCTTTCCATGGTCAGGGTGTCGATCCATCTTCTTTTCTTCAGATGGTTCTGTCGTAATGCCTGTGGCAGCCTGAAACCAAAAAGAGGACTGAATGACGAGGGTACCGCACTCGACGTCACTCTATGCTAGGGTTTAGTTGCCCGCCAACACTATCAACCCTAACAGAGAGAGACTCACACTAGCATGCATGCTAATTCTAGGGCGCCAGCGCTCATTTATTTATCTTTGCTCGGGTCTGTGTCTGGCTTGTACAAGGTTACATGCCTTGCCGCAAGGCTTGTACCAAAAAGTGGTCCTGCCGGGAGGCCCCGGCACGCGCCTTATGGGTAAAACTGCGAAGAGGTTCGATGTTCTAGGAGTTGCCTCACTGGGATCCCCCTCTTCGGTCTCAGCGACTGCGCCGGCCTGGGACTCGTATTACACCCGATAAGGGCCTTCCCCTTCGGGTCCACTTTGTTGGAATCTTGGCGGACTACCTCGCCGAAGACACAAGGTCTCCCTTCCTCAAGGCTTCGGTGGCAATGAACCTTGCGGTTTTTTTTATTTTTTTTAGGTAGCGGCGCAAGGCCTTGCTGTAGCGGCAGCTCGCACAGAGCCGCCGAAGATATCTCTCCTCAGGAGCGTTGCGTCACTTGGCTCAACTGCTCTTGCTCAGCTCCTCATAAGCGAGCACTCGGGTGACACGTATATGAGTTCCTGGTGAAAACTACTTCTTGACTCGCCCCGTATACGCAGGCAAAGGTTGTGTCTGGCCAGTGGCTTGATTTGTGTCGTTCTGATCTGCCAAGAACCGTTGGCAGCTCATCAATCCAGTGCCTCCGCACTTGTGCGTTTGTCAAAAGTTCTGGTTTTGAGGCCCTGCAGCCACTTCGGCATTCGCCCTCCTCAGCTGGCCGTTCTTCTGGGATGAGCAACAGGAAGCAAACAGACCTTGCTGCCGAGGTCTTTGAATGTACTTGCATGAAGGTGCGGCTCGTGAACTTGCGTGCCGTTGTCGTGATGACTCTGTTGGGCACACCAAACGGCAGACTAGCCCCTTGAAGAACTTGAAACGGCTGACCTGTGCTGTCACCTTTCTCACCGGCTCCACTTCCGGCCACTTTGTGAACTTGTCGATTGCGAGGTACCAGTACTCAAAGCCCCCGACAGCGCGGGAAAGGGGCCCAAGTATGTCGCCCCCTCCCAGACTGAAAAGGGCCAGGAAGAGGAATGTCTGAATGTGCTTGGCTGGTTAGTGAAACTTCTTTCGAATGAAATTGGCACTCTTCACACTTGGTTACTAGTGCATTCGCATCCTGGAGGGCGTGGGCCAGAAGAAACCTTGCCGGAATGCTTGCCGGCAAGGGCCTCTGACCCTATGTGGAGCCACACATGCCTCCATGTATCTCTGCCAACATCTTCAGTCCGTCCTCCGAGTAATGCACTTCAATTTCACGCCGTTCGGCGCCTCCTCCTGTATAGGGCATGATCCACAACCTGTGTACATACTGGACTGACGGCTACTTTCTCTGCTTCTTCTTCCTGTTCCTCAGAGAGTTCACCTGTTTGGAGGAACGGACAGGTGGGCTGTGCCCATGCCGGAGCCTGGGGCTCAACGGCAAGGACTAAAGGCTCATCTTCGGCCGTAAGGGCGGCTGCTTCCACGATCGGGCTCGAGGCCCTGCCGGGGGTTGCCGCTCTTCGGCAAGCTTGGGCACCGGCAACGTCCTTGCCGTGCGGCTCCTGGGGGCTCAGCGGGAAAGTACTTGCCGGGGCCTTGCCCTTCCTTCGTTTGTTCTGTCCTGCTGACGGATTCAAGGATGGCTGGGTTAATTGAAGCACAAAGGTACCTGGTTCCACAAGGGAACTTGAGGGCAGCGCGTTTTTTGACAGGTAGTCGGCATGTTGTTCTCTGCTCGGGAACATGCTCTGCTTGCAGCCCGTCAAAACGCTCTTTCAATTTCCTCACTTCATCCTATATGGCCTCCATCCACGGGCTCTGGTAATCCTTGTTACGCTCGCTTGACGACGAGCTGTGAATCACCTCTGATGATGAGCTTCCTGATTCCGAGGTCTGCCGCGATCCTGAGACCGGCAAGCAATCCCTCGTCTCCTTCGCCGTGTTTGTTTCATTGATTTTCCAGGGAAAGTGCATCTGGACTACGTACTTGAGGAGCTCTCCGGTGGGTGCGATTAGTAGTACGCCGCACCAGCACCTTGCATGAGAAAGCTCGCCAAGTACATAATCCACATCGTGGCAACCCTTCTCCTGTCCCCCTTCATATTCGCTCTCAGCTTTTCCTGCAGCAGCTCAACCTATCGGCATTCTAGAGGTCATGGCCCTTGGTGCGATGGATCTTGCAGTACTGCTTGTCGAAGCCCTGCCTAGCTTGGGGCGGCCGCCAAGGCCCGGCAGGCGGCGCACACCGGCAACCTCCCTTGCCAGGGTCGTCGGCCTTGGCTTTCTTGGCGGCGCCGTGGTCGCCGGTATCCCTCAACGGCAAGCACAGTCTTGCCCTTACGCTTCTTTTGCAAGCGCCGGCCCTTCTTTGTCGGGGCGGCGGTGTCGTCGTTAGTGGAGTCGGTTTCCCCGCGCCTGGCATCTTCGCCGGGGTACTTCCTTCCTTCCTCAGCCCTGCACATCTAATTGCCCATAACATAAAGTTGGCTACATCCTTTACTGTTCATCGCCAGTGTTCTCTTTCCGCATCTTGTCGGTTGCGTACATTCTGAAGGAATTCACTGATGACAGCGGCAGGATGAATACTCTGGGATGGTATACTGTACACGCTGAACCTCTGTATGTATTTGCGCAGGGCTCGCCGTCCTTCTGGGGGATGACATGCAAATCACTTGCCTGGCCAGGATCTTGGTGGCCTCCGTAAAGCGCCCCAGCAACTCGTGGCACAGATCCACCAAGAGGAAATGGAATCTACTGGCAGTGCATCAACCATGAGCATGACGTTGGGCTTAAGTGCCAACGGAATAGTTGGCGAGCACCTTTCTCGTCGCGAGCCCGGTGGCTTGCATTGCAATAGTGTAGATGCTGAGGAACTCCGACGGGTGGGTCTGTCCGTTGTACTTTTCCCACAACATCAGGCTTGAACGTGCGGTGGGAGGGCCCTGGAATTGCCGAAGCTCTCGGTAAAGGCTGGACACCCACCTCGTAAGGCGGTCGCCGGAGCCCCCAGGCGGTGGTCCTAGTAAGGCCCCCGCACGCTGTCTGACTGATGGCGCGCTTCCCGCCGTCGCTCGAATGGTGGTCCGTAGCGTTCCTCCGGCTCGCTCTCGAAGAACTCGACTTGGTCGCAGCGGTTCGCGGTTCGGAAGACCTGTGAAGCGTTGTCACAGGCGTCAGCCCGACGAGCGCGTGGCTGCTGTCGCGGTCGTGTGAGGGGGATAGGTCACCGTGGTCGCAGCATCCCCCATCCCCCTCACCGCCGGCACGCGTCGGCTTCGACAGAGCGCCGGCACGAGGGTCCCCCGCTGGGGGTGGCTCATCTTTGTTGGCGAAGCTGATGAGGCTTCGAATGGTGGCTTTCCACTCGTTCGAGCTTCCCCCGCGACGGGCGGGGGTCGAGGAGCAGCTCACTGCGCGCCAACGCTTCTGCCAGTGTGGGTGGCGGCGACAGCTGCGTAACCGCGACGCGCTCCGCCTTCTACCACGTTAGAAGGAGCTCTATCACGGTCTCGCGGTCCGCGCGCCGCTTCCGCCAGCGTCCAGGTGCGCATGCTAGCCCGGTGCATCCTGAGAGTGACGCAAAGGGCTCTTCTCGTGGCGGCGCCCGGGGGGCAGCGTCGTCGCGGTGTTGCTCATCGCGCGCGGGCCTGAGAAGGTCGCAGCGCGACACGCCGGGGGGGCGTCCGGGAGGTCGCCCGCCGCCGTGGTGGCAAGCACAGCCCCGTCCCCGGGCCCAGCGGCGTGTGGCTCGTTGTCTTGGACTCGAACGGCGCCGCTCCCCTGGCTCCGATCGCCAGAGTGTCGTGGACGCTCGAGGGCGCGCCCTCCGCGGCGATCCGTGGCCACCCCGTCGCCCGCCCGTTGCTGTGTCATACTGGGCCGGCTCCGTCGTACCCATAGCTGTGATCCCCCCTTCTTCTTAAGGGCCATGGTGATGATGAAGTCGATGCGCTAACTTCCAAACCGGATTTTCACAGCTTGCGCCCCTACCTAGCGCGCCAAAGATGTCGGGGAAACGACACCTATGGGATCACAAGAATCCCTTCTACGGTTGACAGGGCGCGGGGCTGTGGAAAAAGCGGGATTAGAAGATCAACGCGGGGGAGTTTATCCAGGTTTTGGCTGCAAACGATGCGTAATACCCTACTCCTCTGGTTTGTGTTTATCTAGTGTTTCTTGGACTAGCTACAAAGCGTGCGGGTCCAAAAAGTCCGAATCCTGTCTCAGTAACGCCGTGGGCCTCCTTTTATAGTCAAAGGGCTGCCACAGTGTGCACACAGAGGTGGAAAGTTGTACAGTAGTCGAGTTTATCCCTGGCACCGTAGGACAAAACGCATTTAATGCGCTGCTGACGTGCCCTTCTTGCTTTATCGGGACGGCAAGGAAGCTCGTCCCACCTGTCGCCGCCTTCGCCTTGCTTCACACGCGTCCAAGCTGACGAGCGTGTAGTGCCACGCTGGCTGGCTGCTGAGTTGGTGTGGTGGAGAGTCTTCACGAAGATCTGCATGCCCCCACGTAGGTGCTTGCTGAGTTGGCCTGGAAGCTGCATGCCGCCACGCAGGTCCCCCCCTAGTTGGCGGGCTGGCAGCGTGTGGGAACGGCGGTGGAGCCTTGCGTGGGCCTGGCTGCGGCCCCGTAGATGTTCTCGGCACCCCCGGCAAGGGTCTTGATGGGTCTCGTAGGCGTCCCCGGCAAGGGTCTTGCCGGGGTCTTGTGGCGTCTCCGGCAAGGATCTTGCGGAGGTCTTCGTCTTCTGGTTCTCATCTAGTCTTTATGCTTCTGGTCTTCACAAGATCTGCATGCCACCATTGAGGCGCCTCCCGAGCCTTGGTTCCAACGTTGTTGATGGTGTTCGGAACTCTTCAGGCTCAAGGTTGGCAGCCTCGCTGGTGTTGGGCAAGTTGCCCCGGCAAGGCTCTTGCGCGGGTTTGGAGCCCCCGCCCCAAGGGCCTTGCCGGAGGAATCCACCCTCGCCCCTTCGCACTTCTGTTTCTGTTGGCTTGGGTGCTGGTCTGGTAGTCTTGTGTCTTGCTTCCTCTCCTGCTCTGCCAAGCGCGGCCGCAAGTGTGGCTGCGACTGCCCATGCACAAGTAAAGGGGTACAGAAGGCCCCTACTTTTGTACACCGACAAAATAGATTCTCTAGAATGAAGAATCAATATATTACAACTGATAATCTGGTGCTTCCTCGGTATGAAAATAAACTTATGCATTCTGCATGCTTGCAAAGAGTAGACATGTTCCTATTAAAAAATAGACATGTTGCACCTGTTTAATTATAATGCACCATTGCCCTGGCCGAAACCTCCCTGCAAGAAGGCACTAATTTGTCAAATCGTTTTATGGAATTGAGAACTGGTGCCATATTTTTTTGTGGACCAAAAGTAATATAAAAAAGAACATCGAAATCTTAATTTGAGAGTAGCGAGGAAAAACTATAAAAATCTACAGGTAGCTAGTATAAAGACCATGATTGAACGCTAGGAGACGACGGCAACCAAAAGCTATCAACTAATCAAAGAATCTCTAGGTAGATTGGATCATGAACTTGTACGCACCTCATATGTTGTCTTACCTCAGTAATCCTCAATCATGCTAATGTATTCCTCGTCAGTACGTCTAGTTGCCTCAAATGTACCTGTTGACTGCTGCTGTGCAAGTGCATGTCTGTACAACACTTCTGAACATGCCGCCACGTACGAAACGGCAGTACGGGCTGCCGCGAATCCTACATTGACGGCCACGACGCCAGCAATTCTTGATGTAAATAGCAGATCCAATTTTTCAATCTCCACGGGAAAAGAAATTGAGAGTGGGAAAGATAGCCCCAGATTGCATCGTCGAGTGCTGTTGGAATCAAGGCGCGCAGAATCATCAATGTGGCTTGGAACGCTGCCTACCGGATCAAAGCCAAAGTCACCATGGAAGGGCGCCTGAGGAGAGATCGGGAAAGTGGCTGCGGCAAGGACACGATCTCACGGGGATGGGCTGATGTGAGGACGAAGCGCTCCGTACGTGAAGAAATAATGTGAGCGTACCAGATCTGCAAGGCAGGGAAGGGGCAAGCAGGTATAGCATGGAAGGAGCACATCAGATTGAATCTTAACCTGAGAGAGAAGAGGCCACAATCTTTTGTTTTCTCAAAAGATCACGTGGGATTGTGTAACACGGGGAGATGGACTTCTTTTGTGAAACCTACAACATACGAGACTTTTTTTCCTTGATAGTACATAACGATTGGACTCTTTTTCTTTGAGGAAACATAACGATATGGACTTTGTATCATGGTTTGTTTAATAGGGTATATCTAATAAGTCTTCTAACGTGTAGGTTGGATCATGTTATTTTTTTCCCTCACATAATCGTTGTACTGGTAACATGGTAAATAGTGTAACGTAAATCATAGGGTTAAGATAGATTGATTAAATTGTTTAACGGTTAATAATTTTTTTTAATTCTGTGGATTAGCGTGGAGGCTTTATTAGTGCCTCAATTAGTAATATATATTAAGATATAATATTTTTTTTCCGCTGTAGACAGTTAAGGTGGGACAGATCGAGGATTCCTTGAGACATCACATCCGACGGTTAAAAATACTTAATTTGAATATCGGATGGCTAGTTTTCTTAGTTACCGAGGATTAACGTTGATTACTCGTATGGTGTCCTCCAATTAGTAAATAAAGATTGTTTCCTATAGATCCTCTCGAACGGAGCTGAAAATCATCAAAATCGCACTCCCTCCGTTCCATATATAAAAACGTTTTTAACACCGTGTAGTACTATTTGTTAATCTTTATTATGTGCACTAGTACGTGCTCCTGCATCTAGCATTACGTGTACTAGTTACTAGACTAATAGTAGGAGTACATAGTGGAGTGGAGACAGAGGAGTGACGTTATTATCACGGTATCCAATCGGCGTGCTACATCATGGCACGTACACGCACGGCCCATGCACGACCACCTGTACTGTACCTATGCCAATCGGAGTACTACAGTCCTAGACTAGTACTAGTACACGTACTAGGTGGCTAGTTAATTAACTATCACTAATATTACTAGGAGTATTAGCTAGGTGGCTAGCTTTTGCAACTTGCGCATTCCCCTGCACTGTGCTTACCTTTCGATCTCGGCTGAACAAAGTACCGCATCAATCGATCTCAGATACAGCCGCAGCTTTGCTGTGTACGTACCCTGATGGCTATGATGCTAGCATGCATGTGCGGAGTGGAGTGGAGTGGAAGAACCTGCTCCCTCGTTATCCAGAAAATCTCGACTCTACAAGGAGTGCACCCCACACGCAGAGACAGAGAGATGCCTGCCAACTCAACTCGATCAGCTCAAACTCAACCTTTAGGGCCGGACGGGCTAAAAGTGGCCGTATGTGTATCGATCGGGCCGGAAGTGTCACTAGATATCGTGGCCCCATCTGGGCGCCAGATCAACTTGATGCCCAATGCATCGAGATCAAAGCAAGTTCCCCATTTCTAAAACAAAAATCAAGATCAAAGCACCGATAAGACATGATTGGCATTGTTGGGCGTCAAATCCATGTCACTGTGCACCATAACGTAGAACAGAGGTACGTGCCTGCCTACCTCTCTAGCTCAACAATGGCGAGTCCAGACTGCTAGCTACATGAGGTTATAGGGCCTCAACCAAGTACCCTAATTATTTCTTAGGTCCTACCACTAAAGAAAAAGGCCCATTTGTCCTGGTTCATAAGGCCCATTGTCCCGGTTCGGGAACCGGAGCTAAAGCCCAACACCTTTAGTCCCGGTTCTTATACGAACGGACAAATGGGGCTCCACGTGGCCGCTGCGGCGAGCCCAGAGAGGAGGGCCTTTAGTCCCGGTTGGTAACACCAACCGGGACCAAAGATCATCCACGTGTCAGCAGCTCAGGAGCTGGGGTTTTTGTTTTTTTTTGTTTTTTTTTGAAAGGGGGGGGGGGGATTGGGGGTTTTTTGTAGGGTTAATTTAGGGTGTTTCATATATTGTGTTAGCTAGCTATAGCTAGAGAGAAGTGTCCTCTCCTACTCTCCGTGCTTGGTCGACGCTACGTACTATACGTTAGAGAGGACTCGACACGCTAGCTAGTAAGCAAATGAAGGACAACCATTTAGTACCCAAGATCGTCATGAACATATACAGAGAGAAGTGATCGACCTCCTCCTTCTCCGAGAGTTGGTCGGTCAACAACAAGTTTTTCGTATCTCTATCCGACGCTACTAGCTACATATAACAATATAAGATCCTTACAATCCCTAACATTTGATGTCAAGTTCCACATGGTATTCTCCGGCTGGATTGATGACGTGGTCAAGAAAGAATCCCGCCAATTCTCTTGAATTGCTTTTATGCGATCTTGTGGTAGGAGTTCATCCCGCATCTGCCAATCTAATTTGAAGAGGGGGTCAATACATATATATGAATGAAACTCAACACATGATGATAATAAAATAAATTGTGAATATTATTGCTTACGCACTTCATATTGTTTTTCAGAGTAGCCCGGCTTAGAGGTCGTCGCGTTGTAGATGTACTCGCAAATGTGTATCCACAAATTATTCCCGCCTTCCGCCACAACCACTTTACGAGAAATAAAGGTCAATCAAACTGATAATCAAGCATTATAAATGGTATTGATGAAACTAGCTAGAATCAATGGGAGATGCGCGGAACTAGCTAGTACTACTTACTTTCGGGTGTGTAAATCGCAGCTCCCCCGCAGTCCCGGAGCTTCTGTGGTGAACACTTTTCAAACCCTGCGAGACAAAGAAATAATTACTTGATATCAGGAAATGACCAAAGTTGCCGATATGGTGCGATAATGATCGATTGAACTTACTTCTGGAGCATTTCAGTCATGGCCGCATACTCCTTGGGATCTTTCGTCTTGAGTCTAAGACGGTTACTAGTCCCTGCTCAAGCTTAATCTCTAGGAGAATAAAGTGGAAGCTGCGCCCGCATGCATAACTCATCATTACTTACTATAACCTCGAGATAAGGGAAACCGAATATGCAGAAGACAGTAACACTCACTTGAAGTTGTAAGGAAAGAGTATTTTATCTTTGTTTTGATTTTTAAGCAACGATTGTAGCAAGTGGCCTCGGTTTTTTTCCGCATGATATGTAACCGTCCATTCATCTATGAGATTTGTGTTTAATGAACCCAATATCATAGATTTGTGCATTTCTGCATTCGACGATCTTCAATCTGCATAATAGTGAGGATAATTATATATACATGCAATGAAATAGCTGAGCTATATATAGAGACTTAATTACAAAAGTATAGTACTTACAGACAGTAGCAAGTGATGATTATTTTATCGAGGTCCTTTTGATTGAAAACTGGAAGAACTCCTCAAATGGAATGACAAACAGATCAATTCCAACGAGGTCGTGCTCCACTTTAACTCTCACGCCTCAAAATATCCTTCCCAACTTGCAGGTGTCCATGTAACCACTTATGGATCTTCTCGCATCATCGTTGTTGAGAGGATCACCAGGTCTGACGAGAGGCTTCCCGTACTGGTATTTGTTGTTCGTCCACCTCCATTGTATCAAAATATGCATCGTCGGGCAGTAATCACCAGGATTGGTACCGGGCAGCATCCCCGGCAGATTTGCGACGTATCGCTAGACACCTTGAGCGGGGGGCACGATTGGTTTGCCTGTTCGCCGAGCTGGGGAATTTTGTTCCCTCTTCTTCTTCGTTCTTGTAACCTTTTGTCACTTGAAGTAGTTCCCGACCGCGCGCTCCTTCCACTGCCTTTTTCAGAGCGCGGACATGGTTGTCATCCGGCGAGAGGTGGTGGTGGTCGCTTCAGGTTCTTCAAATGTCGCTTCATTTCATACCGGATCCATCTTCCTCTCCGAGGTGGATTTTTCTTTGCAAAAAAGTCCTCACTTGGGCTTGACAGATCTCCGCGTTTTCCTCCTCGGTCATCTCGTATGGTAACTTCTCTAGAGGCTTGAGAGATGGACCGAATTTGTATTGCCTCCCGCCTCTGGCTTGTACTGCTAGACGTCGGAGCAGCCGGAGCGGCTGCGGCTGTCTTCCTTCGTTGCTATGAGGCAGAGAAGGAGGCGGAGTGCTACGACGCGCCGGAGCAGCCGGAGCGGCGGCGGCTGTCTTCCGCTGTTGTTGACGAGGCGAGAAGGAGGCGGGCTGCTCGGACGCGCCGACGCAGGCGGAGAAGGAGGCGAGTGCCGCCACGCGCCGGAGCAGCTGGAGAAGGAGGCGGAGTGCCGCCACACCGCCGACAGCCGGAGAAGGAGGCAGAGTGCCCTGATCACTCACCAGAGGAGGAGGCGGAGGAGGAGGCGGAGGGCCCTGACTCGCTGGAGGAGAAGGCGGAGGCGTCCAGTTCGGAAGGTTAATGAGCTCCTTCCGCCATAGACATGGATGTCTTCAGAGCAAGACCCAGCTGAGTCTCCCCTTCACCGGTAGGGTGGTCAAGCTCGAGCTCCTCAAATCCCTCCGTTATTTCATCGACCATCACAACAGCATAGCCTTCTGGAATCGGAAGGCGTGAAAAGTTGCGCCGGGTTGAGGAGGTGCAACAGAGCCGACAGCCGCCTTGACTTTGAGGTGCTGCCATTGCGCCATAGGTGGCAATCCTGGCCTCCGTGATAGCATCCACGGGGTAGCTAGGAGCCGTGAAGTGAGGCTGCTGAAGGAGCTCGTGGAAGCCACGCTGCTTCTCCGCTGAGATGGCGGGGTAGCTTCGGCGGCTCGCTGCCTCTGAACTAGTGCTTGTTACTCTAGCGCTCGTACCCTTGCATTCAGCTTCTTGCAGTTCGGTCTTCTCACTTTCCTTCTCCTCTCCCGGGTTTTGTAACCGCCCGCGCTGGGAAACCCTTCCTTCCACGCAACGGAGCCTGCCGTGCCTCGTGTTCGTCCTGGTGCTCAGGATTTCCGAGGGCCTGTGTGAGCTCGTCGTTCTCTCTGTCGGAAACGAACGTCCCTTGCTGCGCTGCGGCGATATACTTCTGAAGCTTCTTGACGGGTATTTCAAGTTGCTCCTTCGTCCAACGGCACTTCCCTATTTCAGGGTCCAAGGTTCCCCCAACCACCCCGAAGAACCAAGTCCTTGAACGGTCTGGCCATTTCAATGTCTCTGGTTCGACCCCTTTATCAAGCAGGTCCTTCTCAGCCTTGTCCCACAACGGCCGGGCTTTGAGGTAGCCACCTGACCCCGTGCGATGGTGATACTCCTTCTTTGCAGCATTTTTCTTGTTTGTCGCTGACATCTTCTTACTCTTCTCCGATGTCTTGTGGGCCACAAATGCGGGCCAGTGATCTCTTATCTTCTCAAATCGGCCGGTGAATTCTGGAGTCTTCCTTTGTCGACAAACTTGATTTCAACTCATCTTCCACCTCCAAATAGATCTGCCATCTCTTAAGAGCATGAGCCTTGACCATTGCTCTATAACTGGCTTACCGGATTCCTCCTCTGGCGGTAGGGTGAAATTTGCCTTCAGCGCAGTCCAAAGATCATCTTTCTGTCTATCGTTGACAAAAGACCTTGGGGTCTTCGCTCTTAGGCTTATTCCATTGGTGGATGCTGATCGGGATCATGTCCTAACCGAACCCCGCACTGAGTAGAAAATGCTTCCTTGGTCCGGCTGGGTTCAATCGGCTGGCCATCGCCCTGGATTGCTGTGATCGTGAACCTTTCATCCTGGCGCAACCTTTTCTTCGGGCCTCGTCTCGTTACCGAAGTTTGGCTCGTCCGGAGGGCTAGAAAAAGAAAGAAGAGAGTTAATTTGTGTACATACCAAAACAATTAATGCATCAATTAGCTAGTCAGCACAGCTTTAATTAATAATATACCTCGCCGGACTTTGCAACATCTCCTTCCTCCGTTCGCTCACCGGAGCAGTCATCACGGTCCCCTTCTTCCATCGGCATTCCGTCACCGGAGCCATCATAATCATGTCCTTCCACCTCCATTGTTCGTCACCGGAGCCTGCTTCACCCTCTCCTTTCAGACCATCGGTGTCGTTGAGAAACGACAAGACATCACCTCCGCCGAGGATTATGTCCCCCACAACTGTTCTGCTTCGATGTCTCGGTGCTCCATAGTTTCTGCAAATATTACACATGGCACTTAATATACAAACATACAGATGGATTATTAGTGCAAACGTAGACCTACTAGCTCGACGCTTCTATGGTTTGGGGTGGCCTCGACAACGCTTCTAGGTTTGGGGTGGCCTAGGCAACGCGTTCTAGGGTTTGGGGTGGCCTCGACAACGCTCTAGGGTTTGGGTCGGACCGCCTCTCTCATAAATGTTCGACGTTCGGACCGACAAGGGATTTAACAAAATGACGCCATTCTGGATGTGCAGAAAATGGTCCATATTTTCCTGATCTCATCTACCCTTCTATTGTCACGTTGTCTAGTGTCAAAGAATTCAAGAAAACCATGACTTCTCATTAGCCGGAAATGACAGGCGTATAATGGTACGAAGCTCTTCAAAGTTATTTTGGAACGGAGTTCCCGATAGAATAATTCGCTTTTGGTACAAAGTTCAGCAAGAGCCTTCCGAATATCGCTATTTGGAAGGCCTTTGCTGAGAATTCATACCAAAAGGCGAATTATTCTATCAGGAACTCCGTTCTAAACACTTTGAAGAGCTTCGTAGCATCATACGCCTGTTACTTCCGACTAATGATGAAGCCATGGATTTCTTCAATACTTTGATAGACAACGTGACATATAGAAGAATATATATATAGATGAGATCAGAAAAAAATTGGATCAACTTGTGCACATCCATAATGGGGGCATTCTTGATAATCTATATATGTCAAAATTCAACTTTGACATATGATCAAACTTTGACATATGATCAATGTTGCATATGTCAAAAATCAAACTTTGACATATGATCAAACTTTGATATATGATCAAATATTGCATATGTCAAAATTCAAACTTTGACATATGATCAAACTTTGATATATGTCCACGCGATATAAATAATACATGACTTGTTCGGGTGACGAGGGGCGCGCCCATGGAGCAGTGGCAAACAAGGCCAGCTCGGGGGAGCACGCGGCGAAGTTATCAGGCGGGGGTATATCGATCCCCCCCCCCCTCATGTCGAAGTTATCGGGGAGGGGTATATCGACCCCCCGCTCTGTCGAAGTAATCGGGGAGGGGTATATCACCCCCCCTCATGTCAAAGTTATCGGGGAGGGGGTATATCGACCCCCCCCCCTCATGTCGAAGTTATCGGGGAGGGGGTATATCGACCCCCCCCCCCTCATGTCGAAGTTATCGGGGAGGGGGTATATCGACCCCCCCCCCTCATGTCGAAGTTATCGGGGAGGGGGTATATCGACCCCCCCCCCTCATGTCGAAGTTATTGGGGAGGGGGTATATCGACCCCCACCCCCCTCATCATGCATATATAGCTACCCATACATATATACATTGAAAAAAATTACATTATATAATATATGAACAAAAATTACATCATATATATACATATGTACATCGACCCCCACCCCCCTCATCATGAACAAAAAACTGCTCTGAACAAAAAAATTGACCAAGTTTTCATATCATCATCATCATCTACTACAAAAAAATTTGACCAATTTTTTCATATTATACTACAGAAAAATTACCTAACAAAATGTTCATCCATCCATATTCAAAAGGTTCATATTCTACAATATCACCAAAAAATTCTTGAACATAAAAAATTCTAACTTTTGCATATTCTTTGCATATGAATATACATACATTTTCTTTTTTTCTTAAATGTAACTTTTGCATATGAACAACATACATAAAATTCTTATGAACAAAAATAGACTTTTTTGTGAGCATTACATAATCTCCATATTTTTCTTAAAATGCAAAAAAGGCATATACAGAGCATATACCTAAAATTTCAAAAGAGCATATACATAGCATATATAGACATTACTAATCTCCAATAATCTCCATGACATAATTCAACTTGAACAAAGGAAAAAAAAAAGAAAAAAAACAGGGGCGTGGTCGAAGTGGCCGGAGCGCGGGCGCATCGGCGTCGGGTGGGCGGGCGGCATTGGGGCGCGGGGGGGGAGGAGGAGAGGAGGGAACGGCGAGGCGCGGCTCATAGTGTTGCAGGGGAGCGGGGACGGCGTCGGGCAGGGCTCGCGAGCGCGAGGTCGGGGCCAGGCGACGGCTAGGTCGGGGCAGGGCGCGGCGAGGTCGGGGCAGGGCTCGGCGACGGTGATCTCCGGCGCAGCAGCCTGGCGGCGTCGTGCTATGGTTCGGCGCGTCGTGGGAGATATGGGAGATTTGGGGAAAAATTTCTAAGTGTGGCCTTGTATACCACAACCATTGGTCCCGGTTGGTGGCACAAACCGGGACCAATACCACCTTTGGTCCCGGTTCGGGCCACCAACCGGGACCAAAGGCCAGTTTTCAGCAGCCCAAAGGGCGGGAAACAGAGACCTTTGGTCCCGGCACCAACCGGGACCAATGACCCCTTTGGTCCCGTTCGTGCCACCAACCGGACCAAAGGCCTTGCGCTAGCGCGGTGCGTGGGATGTTTAGTCCCACCTCGCTAGTTGAGAGAGCTCGAGAGTGGTTTATAAGCGCTGCTGCGCCCACCCTCTCGAGCTCCTCTCAACTACAGGCTTTCGGGCCTACTCTATCAATCCTTGCCTGTGGGCCTACTGAGCCTGCTCGGGCCTGAATCCTGGCCCATGGTTGGGTTCCTAGTCGTATTCAGTCGTGGTGGCCGAGTAGTGGCATTTTTTTTCCATTTTTTTGTTTTCTTTTTTTGCTTTATTTATTTTTTTGGTTCTACTACAACACAAAATACTTACTGTTTTTCAGTGATTCTTTTTGCTTTTAGGTAATAAAAATTAAACTTTCTGTTAGTGCCATTAGTTTTGAAATTTGAATATTTTAAATTTGAATTTTTTGAAATTTGTGTGAATCAATAGTTTGTGAATAACTTTACTATAAAAATAGATTTTTGAGTGATTGTTTTTCCTGCTATTTAATATTACTGGTTTTATCATTAATTCAATTTGGTAATTTTTAGGTTATTTGAAATGTCTGTTTTAATCAAAAACAGATTTTGTTATTTTAGTTTGCTATTAAAGTTTCAAACAAAAAATTCTGAGAATTTTTTTGAACTTATTGTGAACTCCAGACTTTTTGTGTGTTCAAAATGCTCATTCAAAGCCACATCGTCAATTTATCAACCCTTTCTGCCTTCATTAGTTATTTTCATGCATTTACTGATTTTTTTTTAGCTATATGACCCGGAAATTGAAAAGCACTTCAAATGAACTCTGAAAAGGTTGAAAGTTGGCATGGTATCATCATTTTACCCACATAGCGTGCTAAAAGTTGAGAGGGTTACGGCAAAAACTGGATGCACTTCGTGTACAAAACGGACAATCTCTTTCGAAGTATCCAGGTTTCATACGGAAACTCGTCTGTTACAAAGGGATTTCATTTTTTTGAACTTATTTGAACTCCAGACTTTTTGTGTGCTCAAAATTCACCATTCAAAGCCACATCATCAATTTTCAACCCTTTCTGACTTCATTTTTTTATTTTTCATGGATTTACTGATTTTTTGCGCTAATGACCCTGAAATTGAAAAGCACTTCAAATGAACTCTGAAAAGGTTGAAAGTTGGCATGGTATCATCATTTCACCCACATAGCATGTGCTAAAAATTTGAGAGGTCACGGCAAAAACTGATGCACTTCATGTACAAAATGGACAATCTCTTTCGAAGTATCAGGGTTTCATACGGAAACTCGTCTGTTACAAAGGGATTATTTTTTTTGAACTTATTTGAAATCCAAGTTTTTTGTGTTCAAAATGCACCATTCAAAGCCACATCATCAATTCACCAACCAAAACAGCGGTGTCCGCTTTGATGCAGCAACCAAAGGGGAAAGGACACATATTATGGTTACATAGTGGACATATGGGAACTTGACTACGTACATGATTTTAAGGTCCCTTTGTTTAAGTGCAAATGGGTCAATATGTCAGGAGGCGGGGTACAGGTAGACCCACAGTACGGAATGGCAACAGTGGATCTGAACATTCTTGGCTACACAGACGAACCATTCGTCCTAGCCAATGATGTGGCACAGGTTTTCTATGTGAAGGACATGTCTACCAAACCAAGAAAAAGAAAAGATAAGGAAACGAATACATCATACGATGAGCCAAAGTGCCACATAGTTCTTTCAGGAAAAAGAGACATCATGGGATTGGAGGGCAAGACAGACATGTCTGAAGATTATGAAAACTTTCATGAAATTCCTCCCTTCAAAGTCAAGGCTGACCCAAGCACCCTGTTAAGAGATGAAGAATATCCATGGTTACGGCGCAATAAGCAAAGGACACAAGAAAAGAAAAAGTGAAGACTTTCTCTCCACAACTATTATGATGATGCATTTGATCTAGAATATCACTGCAGTTACATGTGAAGAAATGAAATCCCTTTGTAACAGACGAGTTTTCGTATGAAACCCTGATACTTCGAAAGAGATTGTCCGTTTTGTACACGAACTGCATCCAGTTTTTACCGTAACCCTCTCAACTTTTTAGCACATGCTATGTGGGTGAAATGATGATACCATGCCAACTTTCAACCTTTTCAGAGTTCATTTGAAGTGCTTTTCAATTTTAGGGTCATTTAGCGCAAAAAATCAGTAAATGCATGAAAAACAACAAATGAATTCAGAAAGGGTTGAAAATTGATGATGTGGCTTTGAATGGTGCATTTTGAATACACAAAAACTCTGGAGTTCAAATAAGTTCAAAAAATGAAATCCCTTTGTAACAGACGAGTTCCCGTGTGAAACCCTGATACTTCGAAAGAGATTGTCCATTTTGTACATGAAGTGCATCCAGTTTTTGCCGTGACCCTCTCAACTTTTTAGCACATGCTATGTGGGTGAAATGATGATACCATGCCAACTTTCAACCTTTTCAGAGTTCATTTGAAGTGCTTTTCAATTTCAAGGTCATTTAGCGCAAAAAATCAGTAAATGCATGAAAAAAACAAATGAAGTCAGAAAGGGTTGAAAATTGATGATGTGGCTTTGAATGGTGCATTTTGAACACACAAAAAGTCTGGAGTTCAAATAAGTTCAAAAAAATTAAATCCCTTTGTAACAGACGATTTTCCGTATGAAACCTTGATACTTCGAAAGAGATTGTCCGTTTTGTACACGAAGTGCATCCAGTTTTTGTCGTAACCCTCTCAACTTTGTAGCACATGCTATGTGGGTGGAATGATGACACCATGCCAACTTTCAACCTTTTCAGAGTTCATTTGAAGTGCTTTTCAATTTCAGGGTCATATAGCTCAAAAAAGTCAGTAAATGCATGAAAATAACTAATGAAGTCAGAAAGGGTTGAAAATTGATGATGTGGCTTTGAATGGTGCATTTTGAACACACAAAAAGTCTGGAGTTCAAATAAGTTCAAAAAAATGAAATCCCTTTGTAACAGACGAGTTTCCGTATGAAACCTTGATACTTCGAAAGAGATTGTCCGTTTTGTACACGAAGTGCATCCAGTTTTCGCCGTAACCCTCTCAACTTTTTAGCACATGCTATGTGGGTGAAATGATGATACCATGCCAACTTTCAACCTTTTCAGAGTTCATTTGAAGTGCTTTTCAATTTCAGGGTCATATAGCTCAAAAAAATCAGTAAATCCAGCTGGGCTTGTCCTCTGATGACGGCAGAGTGGCCTGAGCGACGACGACGGACCAGTGCCATTGGCGATTATGGAGAAAGCACGAGATAAGCTATAGGGAGGGAGGGAAAATGCGATGCAGGACTCGCCGCCATGAGGGTTTTTTATAAGCAGGCCGTTAAGCATTGGGATTTTGGGGGATTTCAACCGAGTTGGGCGAAGCTTGCCGCGGGAACCTGCGAGGTTGCGCGGGAACAGGCTCATCGACGATTCATTGGCGCCACCGTTTGGCCAAAAGAACGCCCCCGTGCGCTGCGCAAGCTTCGCTGGTAAGCCGTCTGCAGCAGCGGGGTGACAAGACGTGCGAGAGGAGGACGAAAGGACACTACAACAGCCGGTTGCGCCGCCGCGCGTTTTGCCACGCGATGCAGTTACATGCGGCACATGGATTACGCACTGCAAATTAGAACTGCCATCAGGCCCTGCCGATATTCCTGTGGCCGTCCGGCTTTAATTCCCGCGGCCATTATAACCTTAGTCTCTTCAACCTTTCGATCGCCACACAACACAACAAGCACACCCACGACGACACATAGAGAGGGGATTTCCAGCGGCGCTCCAATGGTTTTCGGCGAGCATAGAGTGGAGACCCACGCGAGGGAGACGGATCTCTCGGTGGTTACACCATCGCCCCGGCCGTGGTGGACGACTACATCAATAGCGTTGAGAAGTTTTCTTGCTCGAGACAAGTACAAGGTGGTCGGCATCAACCTCCAGTACACCGCCGGTCGTCCTGGCATAGATCAGAGGTTGCCGCGTCGCCCAGTTGTGTGTACGCCATCATGTCCTCATCTACCACTACTACGCTGGCCACAGAGCCTTGCGACCGTTTCAACAGGTTTGTCAACAGCACCGACTACAAGTTCTCCACAGTGGAAACCAAACGATGTAGAAGCGCTCAGTGTTACGGGCTTGGCCTGCAAGAACCTTGTCGAAATCCGTGACCACTACAGGGTCTGGGGCAGCACGAAAAGGACTTCCTGGTCGAACATCCCCGCCTCGGCCATCATCGACCCTACTACGAAAATGAAGCAGGATGCCCAGAGAACAGTCCCTGTATCTTGGCACAGCACCTGGATGCGGAAACTGGATGAACCTCACCTCAGTTTCGCTGCCAACAGCGTGTACACATGCTATGAGATGCACAGGCGGATCGTTGACATGAGGAACTGCCTCGTTACCCAAATCGATGAGCCCGGATCGAGCCACAAGACGAGCAAGCATCACAAGAAGTAGATGATGATCAGATGACCGTTTTATGCTAGTTAATCATGCATGTAATATATAGTTTACTTTATTGGTGTGTGGAAATGTCATGTGTGTAGTAGCCACCTATGCATTATGCATGTAATAGTTTACTTTGGTGTGTGCAAATGCCATGGTTTAGTAGCCACCTATGTAATTGGATGTTTAATTTGGTTATGCAAGCATGTCCTTATAGTGTGTATAATATATATGTTGTTGTTCTGTATGCAATCCCATCGCACAACACACACGTCTTATAGCAGCAGCCGCCTGTGTTATTATCGGTCTTTCACACACATTTCTGATTACAGACCTGTTTGCCGCGTATCACACACATCTTGTTAAGTTGAAACCGTTTCTGTTCTCATGTCTCAACGCAAATAGTTCCTCCGAGTGACCGCAATGCCATATATCGCACACACCTTTGATCTGGCTGACCCTGTTTCTTTTGTGTTGCCTAATCACAAACAGTTTCATCCGTGTGAACCTATGCTGTACATCGCCACACCTTCATCTGGCTGCCCATTTCTTTGGTTCCTCCTCATCGCAAAACAGTTAATTGAACTGAACCGTATGCCCTACATCACACACGCAACTAAAACCTGAACCGTGTTTGATGGCTCCGCCATCGCAAACGTTTTGCAACCATTTTTGACGGTTTTTTTACACCACCACCGTTTGCGATTATGGCATCGCACACAGTTTCGTCGAAGGGTCTCTATATCTAGTGTCGCGTTAGCAGCATCCTGCAGTAGTGGTCTTTCCTCTCCTGCCGTGGGCCGAGAGGCGAGGTCGGCATGAGCGAGCGAGGGACGCAAGACATACCCAGGTTCATGGCTTTCCGGAGAGATAACACCCCTAGTCCTCGCCGAGTGTGATTTTATATGTATCAGTACAGAGTTGCTCCTAGAGCTGTTTGGACGAAGGAGGAAGACAGGCCAAGGCTTAGGATGCTCCCTTTCCTAGTGTGTGTTCTACTATCGTCGTGGGTGTGTGGTATGTTGATGCGTGCGTTCGCTGCCTGTGTACATGAGGGCTCCTGGGGGTTTTTATAGGTCAATCCCCAGTGTTACAATGGTAAAGTTACAAAGCCGTGGGGTCGGGTGTGTCATCGTCCGGGACCGTGCTGGGACCCCCGGGTGTCAGGGCTCGCCGGGTTCTCCGGCGCGGGCCCCGCATGCCAGGAAGCACTGTTCTCCGTCTTGTCGACCGTCACGGAGGTGGCCGGGTCGAGTCCGCTACGTGGTGTACCGCCAGGTCACCGTCTGCTGGCGTCAGCAGTGAGCGATGGGTGCGCTGTAGCCACGCCGGCCTCGATCAGCGAGGTAGGTGGGGCACTGTTGCCACGCTTTCTGCCGGTCGAAGAGTTGGGGTGGGCACTGTTGCCACGTCTCATCCCCTTAATGGAGACTCATCCCATCGCATGCCTTGGATGGGACGGGAGCTGACCCGTGGCTGGTTGAGCGCAACGCCACGGGGGAGCTGGCTTTCCTGCGGAAGCCTTGGTTCACCGGGCTCTGCCGGGTTGCGCCAGCCGTCAGGGCCGGGTTGCCGTCTTGGTCGGGTTGAAGAGTTCGGCCGGGTTGGCGAACCCGGCCAAGTGCGGGCCCGAATTGAGGGGCGATGCCGGCCCTAATGTTTTTGAAAAGGATCCGGCTTCCGTTGCCTGCCTAGGGTTCATCTCCCCCCGACAGTGTGTGCCATATGTGTTTTGTGCCTCTATAGTTGTACTTATGTTTAAAAAAAATGAAATTGTTCCCACTTGTTAGGACTTACCCCCCATCTTCACTCTTGCCTTACTCTATAAACTTGTCTTCCCAACCTGGGGCAACTCCTCATCCACCTCCTCCTCCATCAAATAATCCTACACATACGAATGGTCTACATTTTTTCACCAACTATCCACTAATTATCTCTCCCTTTCACTGGGGCGGACCCCTCCCTTCCCCTATTTCCAATCCTAATACTCCTGTCAGCTTGTACCTAAATCCTTAAGTGGTCTTTCGTAGGTCTAGCGTTGCCCCCTGTTTGGGTTAGGAGGGATTGGCTGGGATTAAGGGGGGTTGACCTGGCCCCTTCAAAAAAAGGGGGGGGGGGTTGACATGGCAATCCCTCTAAATGCGTACTAAATCTTGGTGAACCAAACATACCCTTAAGGATGTGCCTTCGCTAATTAAGCGGAGACGCACCCCAATGCCCATTTAAACCACACACCGTAGTAACACACGCAATATAATTTTTCACCTTGTGCTTGGAAATATTACGCAACAGCTATGGTAATTCTATTTGACATTACACGTCCTGATTTTTATATACAAGCAAATAAAATGATAAGAGGCATGTTGTATATATAAAGTGCATCTTTTTATACTACTAGCCAAAGGAGTGTAGGAGGAGAGTAGTAGGTTGTTGCACTTACAGAGACACCCCTCGCATAGCCCAACGAGTTGCATCCGATGACGAAGAGCTTGTTGTCCATGTCTGAGAACCAGTAGGGCAGCCGTGTCATGTCCACCCACGCATGATTGCGGTGCCATATCTTGCCGTTGGCCGGGTTGTAGCACCTCGCGGTGATATAGCACCTGATCCAGACCTTGCTGACCCACACGAGATCCTCGTCACCCTCAAGGTTTCGGCCGATGATGGGCGTCATGCTGTGCCGCCATCGCCATCTATGGTTGAGTTGCAGCGCAGTGCGAAACCCCGTTGACGGCGCACCCGCTCACGATGCCGAACAGGTACGGGATGTCCACGTCCCCGCACCTCGTCGGGCAGTTTGGCCTCACCGCCGTCCGTGCGGGCCGGCTCACCATCTGCCGCCGCCAAGAGGGCAAGGCAGAGCAGAAGAATAGTTGGCCAGAGACGAAGCAGAAGACGCATGCAGTTCGCCATCGCGCGGTGGCTCCCGAACCTCTGGTGTGCTGGCGGACCGACTGCTCAGGAACCTGCATATCTGTTGCCCTTATGAACCATTGAACTAGGTTTCCAGATCTTTATTGCCCATGTTTGTTGTACCACCATCCAGTTTATATTAGAAGCGATGGAAAAAATGGCGCCAGAACTGGCTGCGGGAGGGAGAATTGGCGCCAATAAGTTTGTTGAGGAAGGAGCGGAGAGAAAAAAGTCTGTTACGGAGAGTTTTCTATAATCTTATTTTTTCTCAAAAACGAGTATTAGTCGTTTTTCATAAAACGGGGTTTCCTGGCTTTGTGGAAACAGAGTTTTCCTTATCCACGTATTTTGGACGTACCAAACAAGGTTTTAGTCTATTATTAGGCGTTAGATGTTCGGCTAATCTGCGTATCCAAACAAGGCCTAATGGTTGCTCAGAAGAATCAGAAAACCAAACAGCTAAATTGGCAGCAGTATTGTCGTCCGCATAGCACCCCTCTCAGAAAATAGCAAATAATAAAAGAAATAGAAATGGACGCATATCGAACTAATTTAATTTGCCAAGTTGTAAAAAAGTGATGCAGCCAGGATATGGTCCGGGAATTATCCACTATCTTCCTCCGGGTTCTTCAGTCTGTTGGCTCCATAAGTAGCTCATTGTGCTTGCATCCTCTCCCTTCTGTATCAGGCAGAGCTCGCCAACATGAAGGTTGTGCCTCCTACCTGGTGGTTGTGATAGCGTAGTAGTACTATCGGTACATGGCAAAGCAAGAACGTCAAGGTCGAAACCAAATGGTAGTACTACAACTGATAAGCAACGCCACTACCTCTGCTCATAAATAAGACATTTTGGCAGTATAGATTGAACCACCAAAACATCTTATTTAGGAATGGAGGGAGTATTACGCTGTTGTCACAATAGTTCGCTCAATAAATTACACCAACTAGAATTCATCGATCATTCACGCAATAGAATGCGCACAACCAAAAAAATACAAGGATTCAATCAGCCAACAAACCTGTAATGCCAGAATGCATAGAATAGACATGCTCTTGCCAACCATTCAAATGACTTGAAGCCCATGGCAAAACAAACTCTCAAGAGTTCAACAAGGAATTCAAGATACAATATATTAAAGGTTCCAGAACCAAAACATTATCTAGGGCAAAACATCATCCAAGGTAATCGTCTAAACAAGAACACTCCTTAAGATTCTGGAAATGGACCAACACAGTAGTAGCAAAGCTATGCGGGATCTTTGTGAAGCAGCTATCGCTTCTTGGAGACACCAACAGTCTTTCCTCTCCTACCGGTAGTCTTGGTGTGCTGACCACGGACACGCACGCCCAGTAGTGACGCAGACCATGATGGTTCCTGGAAAAGAGCAGGGTTTCAAGCATAATGATCTCTCCTACTATATGCGCTAGGACAATGCTACTGCAACAGTGAAGTTTTAAGGAATCTGGCATCAGCACATCTCTTGGAAACAAAGCATTGATATACAGAACAGCTGGGTCACAACAAGGTACTCTAGAAGGGTACACATGAATACATTGACATACAATTATGAAACTAAGCAAGTTGACAAGGGCATAGGGAGACATAAAATCTGGATACAAGTAATAGACAAACTAGTAGCAATAGATTGACTGAATTGAACTGTTATATAACCTAATAAACAAATAGAATCAGCAGATGGGCTGGATTGAACTGTTATATAACCTAGTTAGAGCCGGAAGAAGTTCCAGGTAATAACTATCTACACAAGAAATTGTCTAAGCAGACTAACACAGTCACATAGAATGAAGCACATGAGACTAGACTTGATACCGACATTTCCGGCATTCTAGTTTTTGGGAGATTTGACTTCCAGCAGAAAACTATGTCAATCAACAACCCTAGCTAATAAACTGTAGGCAAGAAACGAACTGCTAGTCCTGATATGTGATGCAAGCATCATCAGTAGTTGAATCTAACACATAGTTCATACAACAACAAATAGTAAGGGTAAAAAAAAAAGACGGAACGGAGGTTATCCTGATCTTCTTGAGACTCTCAAGGTCATCCCTGAGCTTCATGTCGACGGTGTTGGAGATGACCTGGGAGAACCTCCCGTCTTTGTAGTCCTTCTTCCTATTGAGGAACCAGTCCGACACCTTGAACTGGCGCGGGTTGTGCACCATCGCCATCAGACGGTCCATCTCCTCCGGGAAAGCTCTCCGGCCCTGCACACACACGAGAAACACAGCGCAGGGCTCGGCGCCCCACCCACCATGGACGATATCTGGCGAGAAATGGGGACGGATGGTTCCTCACCTCTTGTTCATTTCGATGTCGGCCTTCTTGCAGACGATGTTGGAGAAGCGGCAGCCCACACCCTTGATGGAGGTCAGCTGAACATGATATTCTGCTTACCGTTGACGTTGGTGTTGAGCACACGCAGGATGTGCTGGAACTCCTCACCCGCGATCAGCGACTGCGGCCAAAGAAGAATCACGGGCGTCAGCATACGAGGCGGGATCCCGCGAGAGGAGGAGGAGGAGGGCGGACGTGGCGGCGGGAGACGCTTACCATGGCTGCAGTCGTGGCGGCGGCGGCGGCTGGGGCGCTCGGGGGCAGAAGGGGAGGAGGTGTCGTTCGCGTCTAAGGTTTTGGAGCAGGGTCGTGGGCACGGATTATATACCCGAGGTGAAACCCTAGTGCTTCATCCGGACGGCTGTGATCTGCGGAAGGGATGCCGACCCTGCGGGCACTTAATGTGGGCGTCTTGTTGGCCTCTTTTCTCAACGGCTTTTTTCTGAGTTCCTTGGGCTTTGGTGGCCTCAAATGGGCCATTGGAGGTGCTCTGCCTCGCATGATTTTTTTAAACTCATTTGCTCTTTTATTTATGTCTGCCTCGTTTGCCCTTTTCTGATGGGAATTTACTTTGGAATTGTTTTCTCCTTTTAACGTTGATGTTGATTTATCTTGAAATATCATTGGAAATAATTCTGAGTTCTGAACAAAGTACGTTATGTGCGTGATAGATCCTTCGAGACGTCACGACATACCAATGAATGACTTGTCAAACAAAACGTCCAGTTGCAAATGGGTATCCTTTGGGATATGCTATACCATCTTTAGTTAGGTAAAATGAAATAGATTTTTCTACAATCACATCATTTGTAAAAAAAATGTAATCCATCTAATTGGATTAATAAGAGTCGGGGTCACAAAATTGCATCCCTAACAAATGAAGTAATCGCGTTCCTTTTCTGTGAACCATGCAAGACAGATGCATGTGATCATAATAGAGGAGCAAAGAAATGCATGTCTGGGAAAGTGCAAGGGCAAAAGGCCCCAAATGACCAAAGAGTGGCCGGAAAAGATAAATTACAATGACTAAGCAACTAAGCAAAACCAGTAGCAAGGGAAGATGACCTAGGTAGTAGACAATGTTTCGCAACAACTACTCCCACTTTTATACCAACATTAAGCATCACATTTGATATGATTAACCACATGATTGAGTGAGCTAGCACTGTTTTCGAAGACTTTGTTGTTGCATTCCTTCCATTATGACCAAGAAACCAGGATACCAAGTTGTTAGGCTTCTTCTTCTCCGCACATGGGCGCTGAACCTTGCCAAGGACCATTGGTCTGTGAACGTAGTGTCGATGGAAGGGGCGACTGCCTAGAGATTAGCCTAGCCGAGCACCCTACACCAAATGATATTGGATATGGAACAACCAAATAAGCAAATGGTCAGTATCTTCATTGCATTAGCGCAGATGACACAACGCCCATTATGAGGGAGCCACAGTTTAGCTCGGTGATCGGCAGTCCATATCATTTTCTGAATCGCTAGTCGTATGAAAAATTTGCAGCATAAGGGCACATATTCCATGTGGCCTCAGCCGAGCAGAACACCGGCAAAACAATGAAACAAACTCCATGAGCGGATTGGTAGATACACGACCTGAAGCTTTGAGAACCCTAACCAAGCATCATCTTGATCAACTATATAGATTTCAAACTCCTGGTGGCCCTCCCAAAGACTAAGGATATGTATCAAATGTCAATATCTAATGGGTTTTTTATATCCTTAAGCCAACGACCATAGTCGAAGTTATCGTTCTTTTGGAATTTATTGGCTTGAAACGACTTTAACAATATCCAGGGAAATGGCTTTAATAGATTGATCATTGAGAGCATCGTACCAAAGAGATGCATTCTCCATTACCCAGAATTCCCTTGGCGATGGAATTGAAAATTGCACTATCTCCATCACCTGGAGCACCACCTAAATGCCGCCAAGGTTTATCCGGCTCTGTCCGAGACATCAAGCGCACCTCATCTTCTTGGATGAGTTCATGGCGATGGTTCTTTGAGCCAACATTTTTAAGTTGAGAAATAAAAATTGTATAATACCTGAAATCTACATGATGTACTTTATGGTGTATGTAACAACCACTACTAGTGATAAGCCTAGTGTGGCGCGGGGTCTATGGGCAAAGCAAGGACGGCGAGGGACGGGAGGGTCTTAGCCGGACGGAGGAAAAAGGGTGCGAAAGAGAGGTCTGCCATGACATCACCGTGAGGAAACCAACCTATCTCTCGCCGACGCAACTGCTGGAGATGATGTCTACTTAGGAAATTAATCTGACAATTCGCTGCATTCTCGATTCTCATTCTTCGTATGTAGTCTCAACCCATGTCTTTCGCTTCCCATAATACCCTTTGTTGTGTAAGATTTGTTCTAGTCTAAAAATGCTCAAAAGATCTTTGTTGTATTATTTGGTTTATTTCCACTAAAATGGATATCTCATGTCGATTAGATGTACCATAAAAGAACAAAATTTAAGTGACCAAAAAATTGGTATGGTTGTGTATTGCAGTCACATACCAACAGATAACCTTGTTTGAAGCAACATGCTCGCACATACCTTAATTAGGCTCCTGGTTCTGTTCTGCACATAACAAAAAATTGATGGCAAAGAGAGGTTAAGGAAAGTGGCAATGTCAACCCCCCCCCCCCCCCCCGCGCAAAAGAAAGGTTGGCAATGTGACATGAATGGAATCAACAAAATTAATCCACGGTATGCACACATAGCTGAATATCCGATGTTGACATGGTAGAAAGCAAAGCAAAGTGGTCAAGTTTTGGAGCTTTGCTGCAGACAAAACCAACCATCTTCTAATTTCGCCCACAAAAGATGGCATACGTGCGCCTAAAATCCCTAATCAGGTTGAAGAAGACATGCCAAATAAGCTCAGTTTTCTGATTAATAGTCGATCAGCACAAGAGAATTTTGATAGTACACTTAGAAAACAGGGCTTTGGTTCGGGCCAGCCCAGCCCATTAGTCCCGGTTCAGTCACAACCGGGACCCATGGGGGGCATACTTCCCGGTTCATGCGCCCAGGGGGCCGGCCGGGGCCTCGTGGGCATTGGTCCTGGTTCGTCTGGACCCATTTGTCCGGTTCCTGGCACGAACCGGGACCAATGGGCCTCGCTCCTGGCCCACATCCATTGGTCCCGGTTCGTGGCTTGAAATGGGACAGAAGGGGGGCCTTTAGTGCCGGTTCCACGCACGAACCGGGACCAATGGGTGGCTATATATACGCCATCGCCGGCGAACAGAGCACTCCACACTGCTCTGTTTTTTCTGGCCGGCGAGGGGAGAGCTTTGTGGTGCCTAGCTCACCTCCTATGCACATGAGGTGTTTGATGAAATGCCCGAGCCACACGATTAAGCTTTCTCCTCTCGAAGCTCGACCTTCAAGCTCCATTTTCCTCAAGATTTGTCTAGGTTTGCGGTCCGTCACGTCCCGTCCCCGTCTTCACCGCCGTCGATCGCCCGCCGCATCTTGTCGCCGGCATAACCGTGGTGAGCCTCTTGTTCTTATCTTCTTTCTAAAAGAAAAAAATTCTTACTTGTATGATTTAGATAGATACTTGTCTTTTTTCTTACTTTTATTATTGTTTGTTATTATATAGTGCGATGGTTTTGGTATCCGCCCCCTGTCGGACCTCGTCCTGTCTATGATCGGATGTGGTATATATTATATTTATAACTATTTGGTTCATTTATTATTTATGACAATTATGCCGACCAACGTGACATAGATTTTTTATCTAGGAGGTATGTGAACCGGAAATTCCAACCGCCCCTATTGTCGAGAGGTTAATTTAGTTGAAGAAGAAACAAATTCTTGAAGGAAAAATTGAAAAAAATTGAGGTGGAGAAGATGATATTGGAGTTGCATGTTTGCAGATGTCGTCGATGTTCACAAGATCATGGATCAATGCGCTTCAAGATTAGAAAGTATAGAAAATATGTCATTCATACCGAGGCTTGGTATCATTATGCTGTTGGATCAATTGTTACCTTGGTTGCGATTATGATCGCATTTGTTGTTACATTGAAATGTTTTACAAGTTTCAATGTATGGTTTAATTAGATGCTCTGGAGAGCTATATGTTGTTCAATGAGAACTATGTATGTACTTTGGTTTTAATGTGATGATGAACTTCTATTAATTTAGTCACTTATCTATTCATGATGTTTTGTAATGGTTTTTTACACACTTAATATATATAATGCACGCAGATGAATCGGCAATGGATGTACGATGACAGACGCACCTCCGAGTACATTAAGGGCGTGCATAATTTTCTCGAAGTGGCTGAGGCAAACAAGCAGAATGGTTTTATGTGTTGTCCATGCCCTATATGTGGGAATACGAAGTCTTACTCTGACCAAAAATCCTTCACACCAACCTGCTTGAGAAGGTTTCATGCCACACTATAATGTTTGGACCAGGCACGGAGAAATAGGGGTTTATGTGAAGACAGCGAAGAAGAAGAGGACGATGACAACTATGTGCCCCCTGAATACGTGTATGCTGAAACGGGGGAAGCTGAAGATCAAGAGGAAGGAGACGATGTGCCCGATGATGATCTCTGCCATTCATTGTTGATGCAAGGAGACAGTGCGAAAGTGAAAAGAAGAAGCTGAAATTCGATCGCATGTTAGAGGATCACCAAAAGGGTTGTACCCAATTGCGAAGATGGCAACACAAAGCTCGGTACCGTACTGGAATTGCTGCAGTGGAAGCAGAGAATGCTGTGCCTGACAAGGATTTGAAAGCTACTAAAATATTGAAGAAGAAGCTTCCAAGGATAACGAATTGCCCGACAGTACGTACGCAACAAAGAAGGTCGTATGCCCTCAGGATTGGAGGTCCAGATACATGCATGCCCTAAGGACTGCATCCTGTACCGCGGTTCGTACGAGGATTTAACGCATGCCCGGTATGCGGTGCATTGCGTATAAGATCAGACGAGATGACCCTGGTGATGTTGACGGCGAGCCCCCCAGGAAGAGGGTCCTCAAGGGATGTGGTATGCTCCTATATAAGTGGACGACATTGGTTGAAATGTCTGTTCAGAAACAAGAGCAGCCAAGTTGATGCGATGGCACAGAGAGACCGTAAGAAAGACGGAAGTTTGAGAGCACCCGCTGACGGGTCGCAGTGAAGAAAAATTGAGAGAAAGTACCGGGCTGAGTTTGCAGGTGACCCAAGGAACGTATGGTTTGTTTAAGCGCGGATGGCATAATCCTTTCGGGAGCAGAGCACAATCACAGCACCTGGCCCGTGACTCTATGTATCTATAACCTTCCTCCTTGGTGTGCATGAAGCGGAAGTTCATTATGATGCCAGTACTCATCCAAGGCCCTAAGCAACCCGGCAATGACATTGATGTGTACCTAAGGCCATTAGTTGAAGAACTTTTACAGCTGTGGAATGGAAACGGTGTACGTGTGTGGGATGAGCACAGATAGGAGGAATTGACCTGCATGCGTTGCTGTTTGTAACCATCAATGGTTGGCCTGCTCTCAGTAACCTTTCAGGACAGACAAACAAGGGATACCACGCATGCACGCACTGTTTAGCTGACACCGAAAGTATATACCTGGACAAATGCAGGAAGAATGTGTACCTGGGGCATCGCGTATTTCTTCCGACCAACCATCAATGTCGAAAGAAAGGCAACATTTCAAAGGCAAGGCAGATCACCGGAAGAAGCCTGCCATGCGTACCAGTGATCACGTACTTGCTATGGTCAATGTTTACACGTAATCTTTGGAAAGGGTCCCGGCGGACTATCTGTTCCGAATGACGCTGAGGGACGCTCTCCATGTGGAAGAAGAAATCTATATTTTGGACCTACCCTACTAGAAAGCATAGAGGTCCGCTCTTCAATCGACGTGATGCACATGACAAAGAACCTTTGTGTGAACCTGCTAGGCTTCTTGGGCGTGTATGGAAAGAAAAAGATAACACCGGAGCACGGGAGGACCTGCAACGTTGGCACGAAAAAACGCATGCTCCAAAGCAGTATGAAGGTCCTGCCAGCTATGCTCTTACCAAAGAAGAGAAGGAAATCTTCTTTGAATACCTGCTCAGTATGAAGGTCCCGTCTGGCTTCTCGTAGAATATAAAGGGAATAATAAATATGGCAGAGAAAAAGTTCCAGAACCTAAAGTCTCATGACTGCCACGTGATTATGACGCAACTGCTTCCGGTTGCATTGAGGGGGTTCTACTGGAAAACGTTCGATTAGCCGTTGTGAAGCATGTGCATTCCTCAATGCAATCTCCAGAAGGTGATCGATCCAGAAATCATACCAAGGCAAGGAGTGATGTGGCGCAATGTCTTGTCAGTTTCGAGCTGGTGTTCCCACCATCCTTCTTCAATATCATACGCACGTCCTAGTTCATCTAGTCGACGAGATTGTTGTTCTGGCCCCGTATTTCTACACAATATGTTCCCTTTGAGAGGTTCATGGAGTCCAAAAGAAATATGTCCGTAACCTTGCTAGGCCAGAAGGAAGCATCTCCATGGGCCATCAAACAGAGGATGTCATTGGGTTTTGTGTTGCTTCATTCCTGACCTTAAGAAGATTGGTCTCCCTCAATCGCGGTATGAGGGGAGACTGACTGGAAAAGGCACGCTAGGAGGGACTCAATAATATGCAGGGACGGCATTCTTGGTCTCAAGCACACTACACAGTGTCTACAGAACTCTACCTTGGTGACCCCGTATGTCGATGAACACAAGAACATTCTGCGCTCCAAACACCCGAGCAGTGTGACGACTGGATTACATGTGAACACATCAGGACTTTCGGCAGTTGGTTGGAACACGTCTCGAGGTGACAACACTGTTTCTGATGACTGTACTCGTTGTCCAGGGACCATCTTCGACTGTATTGACTTACAAAGGATACGAGATAAATGGGAATACATTTTACAACGATCGCCCAAGATCAAAAGAGCACCAACCAAAACAGCGGTGTCCGCTTTGATGCAGCAACCTAGAGGGGAAAGGACACATATATGGTTACAGAGTGGACATATGGGAACTTGACTACGGACATGATTTTAAGGTCCTTTGTTAAGTGCAAATGGGTCAATATGTCAGGAGGCGGGGTACAGGTAGACCCACAGTACGGAATGACAACAGTGGATCTGAACACTTCTTGGCTACACAGACGATTCATTCGTCCTAGCCATGATGTGGCACAGTTTTCTATGTGAAGGACATGTCTACCAAACCGAGAAAAAGAAAAGATAAGGAAGCGAATACATCATACGATGAGCCAAAGCGCCACATAGTTCTTTCAGGAAAAAGAGACATCGTGGGATTGGAGGGCAAGACAGACATGTCTGAAGATTATGAAAAGTTTCATGAAATTCCTCCCTTCAAAGTCAATGCTGACCCAAGCACCCTGTTAAGAGATGAAGAATATCCATGGTTACGGTGCAATAAGCAAAGGACACAAGCGAAGAAAAGTGAAGACTTTCTCTCCACAACTATTATATGATGCCTTTGATCTAGAATATCACTGCAGTTACATGTGAAGAAATGAAATCCCTTTGTATAGACGAGTTTCCGTATGAAACCGTGATACTTCGAAAAGATGGTCCATTTTGTACATGAAGTGCATCCAGTTTTTGCCGTGACCGTCTCAACTTTTTAGCACATGCTATGTGGGTGAAATGATGATACCATGCCAACTTTCAACATTTTCAGAGTTCATTTGAAGTGCTTTTAAATTTCAGGGTCATTTAGCGCAAAAAATCATTAAATGCATGAAAAACAACAAATGAATTCAGAAAGGGTTGAAAATTGATGATGTGGCTTTGAATGGTGCATTTGAACACACAAAACTCTGGATTTCAAATAGTTCAAAAAAAATAAATCCCTTTGTAACAGACGAGTTTCCGTATGAAACCCTGATACTTCGAAAGAGATTGTCCATTTTGTACATGAAGTGCATCCAGTTTTTGCCGTGACCCTCTCAACTTTTTAGCACATGCTATGTGGGTGAAATGATGATACCATGCCAACTTTCACCTTTTCAGATGTCATTTGAAGTGCTTTTCAATTCTCAGGGTCATTTAGCGCAAAAAATCAGTAAATCCATGAAAAATAACAAATGAAGTCAGAAAGGGTTGAAAATTGATGATGTGGCTTTGAATGGTGAATTTTGAGACACAAAAAGTCTGGAGTTCAAATAAGTTCAAAAAAATGAAATCCCTTTGTAACAGACGAGTTTCCGTATGAAACCTGGATACTTCGAAAGAGATTGTCCGTTTTGTACACGAAGTGCATCCAGTTTTTGCCGTAACCCTCTCAACTTTTTAGCACATGCTATGTGGGTAAAATGATGATACCATGCCAACTTTCAACCTTTTCAGAGTTCATTTGAAGTGCTTTTCAATTTCAGGGTCATATAGCTAAAAAAAAATCAGTAAATGCATGAAAAATAACTAATGAAGTCAGAAAGGGTTGAAAATTGACGATGTGGCTTTGAATGATGCATTTTGAACACACAAAAAGTCTGGAGTTCAAATAAGTTCAAAAAAATGTCTTCAGAATTTTTTTGTTTGAAACTTTAATAGCAAACTAAAATAACAAAATCTGTTTTTGATTAAAACAGACATTTCAAATAACCTAAAAATTACCAAATTGAATTTAATGATAAAACACAGTAATATTAAATAGCAGGAAAAACAATCACTCAAAAATCTATTTTTATAGTAAAGTTATTCACAAACTATTGATTCACACAAATTTCAAAAAATTCAAATTTAAAATATTCAAATTTCAAAACTAATGGCACTAACAGAAAGTTTATAATTTTTATTACCTAAAAGCAAAAAGAATCACTGAAAAACAGTAAGTATTTTGTTGTAAGTAGAACCAAAATAAAATAAATAAAGCAAAAAAGAAAACAAAAAAATGGAAAAAAAATGCCACCTACTCGGCCACCACGACCTGAATACGACTAGGAACCCAACCATGGGCCAGGATTCAGGCCCGCAGCAGGCTCAGTAGGCCCACAGGCAAGGATTGATAGAGTAGGCCCGAAAGCCTGTAGTTGAGAGGAGCTCGAGAGGGTGGGCGCAGCAGCGCTTATAAACCACTCTCGAGCTCTCTCAACTAGCGAGGTGGGACTAAACATCCCACCGCACCGCGCTAGCGCAAGGCCTTTGGTCCCGGTTGGTGGCACGAACCGGGACCAAAGGGGTCATTGGTCCCGGTTGGTGCCGGGACCAAAGGTCTCTGTTTCCCGCCCTTTGGGCTGCTGAAAACTGGCCTTTGGTCCCGGTTGGTGGCACGAACCGGGACCAAAGGTGGTATTGGTCCCGGTTTGTGCCACCAACCGGGACCAATGGTTGTGGTATACAAGGCCACACTTAGAAATTTTTCCCCAAATCTCCCATTATCTCCCACGACGGCCGAACCATAGCACGACGCCGCCAGGCTGCTGCGCCGGAGATCACCGTCGCCGAGCCCTGCCCCGACCTCGCCGCGCCCTGCCCCGACCTAGCCGTCGCCTGGCCCCGACCTCGCCGTCGCCGAGCCCTGCCCCGACGCCGTCCCCGCTCCCCTGCAACACTATGAGCCGCGCCTCGCCGTTCCCCTCCTCTCCTCCTCCCCCCCGCGCCCCAATGCCGCCGCCCACCCCGACGCCGATGCCGCCCGCGCTCCGGCCACTTCGACCACCGCCCCTGTTTTTTTTCTTTTTTTTTTCCTTTGTTCAAGTTGAATTATGTCATGGAGATTATTGGAGATTATGTAATGCTCTATATATGCTATGTATATGCTCTTTTTGAAATTTTAGGTATATGCTCTGTATATGCTCTTTTTTGCATTTTTAGAAAAATATTGGAGATTATGTAATGCTCACAAAAAAGTCTATTTTTTGTTCATAAGAATTTTATGTATGTATGTTCATATGCAAAAGTTACATTTAAGAAAAAAAGAAAATGTATGTATATTCATATGCAAAGAATATGCAAAAGTTAGAATTTTTTATGTTCATAGAATTTTTTTGGTGATATTGTAGAATATGAACCTTTTGAATATGGATGGATGAACATTTTGTTAGGTAATTTTTTCTGTAGTATATATATGAAAACTTGGTCAAATTTTTTTGTAGTAGATGATGATGATGATATGAAAACTTGGTCAATTTTTTTTGTTCAGAGCATGTTTTTGTTCATGATGAGGGGGGTGGGGGTCGATGTACATATGTATATATATGATGTAATTTTTTTGTTCATATATATATATAATGTTAATTTTTTTCAATGTATATATTATGTGGTAGCTATATATGCATGATGAGGGGGGTGGGGGTCGATATACCCCCTCCCCCAATAACTTCGACATGAGGGGGGGGGGTCGATATACCCCTCCCCGATAACTTCGCATGAGGGGGGGGGGTCGATAACCCCCCCCCGATAACTTCGACATGAGGGGGGGGGGGTGTCGATATACCCCCTCCCCGATAACTTCGACATGAGGGGGGGGGGTCGATATACCCCCTCCCCGATAACTTTGACATGAGGGGGGGTCGATATACCCCCTCCCCGATTACTTCGACATGAGCGGGGGGTCGATATACCCCCTCCCCGATAACTTCGACATGAGGGGGGGGGGGAGTCGATATACCCCCGCCCTGATAACTTCGCCGCGTGCTCCCCCGAGCTCGGCCTTGCTTTGCCACTGCTCCATGGTCGCCGCCCCTCGTCACCCGAACAAGTCTATGTATTATTTTATATCGCGGTGGACATATATCAAAGTTTGATCATATGTCAAAGTTTGAATTTTGACATATGCAATATTTGATCATATATCAAAGTTTGATCATATGTCAAAGTTTGAATTTTGACATATGCAACATTTGATCATATGTCAAAGTTTGATCATATGTCAAAGTTTGAATTTTGACATATATAGATTTATCAAGAATGCCCCCATTATGGATGTGCACAAGTTGATCCAATTTTTTTCTGATCTCATCTATATATATATTCTTCTATATGTCACGTTGTCTATCAAAGTATTGAAGAAATCCATGGCTTCATCATTAGTCGGAAGTAACAGGCGTATGATGCTACGAAGCTCTTCAAAGTTGTTTTAGAACGGAGTTCCTGATAGAATAATTCGCCTTTTGGTATGAATTTCAGCAAAGGCCTTCCAAATAGCGATATTCGGAAGGCTCTTGCTGAACTTTGTACCAAAAAGCGAATTATTCTATCGGGAACTCCGTTCCAAAATAACTTTGAAGAGCTTCGTACCATTATACGCCTGTCATTTCCGGCTAATGATGAAGTCATGGTTTTCTTGAATTCTTTGACACTAGACAACGTGACATATAGAAGGGTAGATGAGATCAGGAAAAATATGGACCATTTTCTGCACATCCAGAATGGCGTCATTTTGTTAAATCCCTTGTCGGTCCGAACGTCGAACATTCATGAGAGAGGCGGTCCGACCCAAACCCTAGAAGCGTTGTCGAGGCCACCCCAAACCCTAGAAGCGTTGCCTAGGCCACCCCAAACCCTAGAAGCGTTGTCGAGGCCACCCCAAACCATAGAAGCGTCGAGCTAGCTAGGTCTACGTTTGCACTAATATATCCATCTGTCATGTTTGTATATTAATTGCCATGTTGTAATATTTGCAGAAACTATGGAGCACCGAGACATCGAAGCAGAACAGTTGTTGGGGGACATAATCCTCGGCGGAGGTGATGTCTTGTCGTTTCTCAACGACACCGATGGTCTGAAAGGAGAGGGTGAAGCAGGCTCCGGTGATCGAACAATGGAGGTGGAAGGACATGATTATGATGGCTCCGGTGACGGAATGCCGATGGAAGAAGGAGACCGTGATGACTGCTCCGGTGAGCGAACGGAGGAAGGAGATGTTGCAAAGTCCGGCGAGGTATATATATTAATTAAGCCTGTGCTGACTAGCTAATTGATGCATTAATTGTTTTGGTATGTACACAAATTAACTCTCTTCTTTCTTCTTTTCTAGCCCTCCGGATCGAGCCAAACTTCGGTAACGAGACGAGGCCCGAAGAAAAGGTTGCGCCAGGATGAAAGGTTCACGATCACAGCAATCAAGGGCGATGGCCAGCCGATTGAACCCAGCCGGACCAAGGAAGCATTTTCTACTCAGTGCGGGGTTCTTGTTAGGGACATGATCCCGATCAGCATCCACCAATGGAATAAGCCTAAGAGCGAAGACCCTCAAGTGTCTTTTGTCAACGATAGACAGAAAGATGATCTTTGGACTGCGCTGAAGGCAAATTTCACCCTACCGCCAGAGGAGGATCCGGATAAGCCAGTTATAGAGCCATTGGTCAAGGCTCATGCTCTTAAGAAGATGGCAGATCTATTTAGGAGGTGGAAGAATGAGTTGAAATCAATGTTTGTCGACAAAGGGAAGACTCCAGAATTCACCGGCCGATTTGAGAAGATAAGAGATCACTGGCCCGCATTTGTGGCCCACAAGACATCGGAGAAGAGTAAGAAGATGTCAGCGACAAACAAGAAAAATGCTGCAAAGAAGGAGTATCACCATCGCACGGGGTCAGGTGGCTACCTCAAAGCCCGGCCGTTGTGGGACAAGGCTGAGAAGGACCTGCTTGATAAAGGGGTCGAACCAGAGACATTGAACTGGCCAGACCGTTCAAGGACTTGGTTCTTCGGGGTTGGGGGAACCTTGGACCCTGAAATAGGGAAGTGCCGTTGGACGAAGGAGCAACTTGAAATACCCGTCAAGAAGCTTCAGAAGTATATCGCCGCAGCGCAGCAAGGGACGTTCGTTTCCGACAGAGAGAACGACGAGCTCACACAGGCCCTCGGAAATCCTGAGCACCCAGGACGAACACGAGGCACGGCAGGCTCCGTTGCGTGGAAGGAAGGGTTTCCCAGCGCGGGCGGTTACAAAACCCGGGAGAGGAGAAGGAAAGTGGAGCAGACCGAACTGCAGAAGCTGAATGCAAGGGTACGAGCGCTAGAGTAACAAGCACTAGTTCAGAGGCAGCGACCTGCCGAAGCTACCCCGCCATCTCAGCGGAGAAGCAGCGTGGCTTCCACCGAGCTCCTTCAGCAGCCTCACTTCACGGCTCCTAGCTACCCCGTGGATGCTATCACGGAGGCTCAGGATTGCCACCTTATGGCGCAATGGCAGCACCTCAAAGTCAAGGCGGCTGTCGGCTCTGTTGCACCTCCTCAACCCGGCGCAACTTTTCACTGCCTTCCGATTCCAGAAGGCTATGCTGTTGTGATGGTCGATGAAATAACGGAGGGATTTGAGGAGCTCGAGCTTGACCACCCTACCGGTGAAGGGGAGACTCAGCTGGGTCTTGCTCTGAAGACTCCATGTCTATGGCGGAAGGAGCTCATCAACCTTCCGAACTGGACGCCTCCGCCTTCTCCTCCAGCGAGTCAGGGCACTCCGCCTCCTCCTCCGCCTCCTCCTCTGGTGAGTGATCAGGGCACTCTGCCTCCTTCTCCGGCTGCTCCGGCGTGTGGCGGCACTCCGCCTCCTTCTCCAGCTGCTCCGGCGCGTGGCGGCACTCCGCCTCCTTCTCCGCCTGCGTCGGCGCGTCCGAGCAGCCCGCCTCCTTCTCCGCCTCGTCAACAACAGCGGAAGACAGCCGCCGCCGCTCCGGCTGCTCCGGCGCGTCGTAGCACTCCGCCTCCTTCTCTGCCTCATAAGCAACGAAGGAAGACAGCCGCAGCCGCTCCGGCTGCTCCGACGTCTAGCAGTACAGCCAGAGGCGGGAGGCAATACAAATTCGGTCCATCTCTCAAGCCTCTAGAGAAGTTACCATACGAGATGACCGAGGAGGAAAACGCGGAGATCTGTCAAGCCCAAGTGAAGGACTTTTTTGCAAAGAAAAATCCACCTCCGGAGGAGAAGATGGATCCGGTGAAATTGAAGCGCACTTTGAAGAACCTGAAGCGACCACCACCACCTCCGCCGGATGACAACCATGTCCGCGCTCTGAAAAAGGCAGTGGAAGGAGCGCGCCGGTCGGGAACTACTTCAAGTGACAAAAGGTTACAAGAACGAAGAAGAGGGAACAAAATTCCCCAGCTCGGCGAACAGGCAAACCAATCGTGCCCCCCGCTCAAGGTGTCTAGCGATATCGTCGCAAATCTGCCGGGGATGCTGCCCGGTACCAATCCTGGTGATTACCTGCCCGACGATGCATATTTTGATACAATGGAGGTGGACGAACACAAATACCAGTACGGGAAGCCTCTCGTCAGACCTGGTGATCCTCCTCTAACAACGATGATGCGAAGATTCCATAAGTGGTACATGGACACCTGCAAGTTTGGGAAGGATATTTTGAGGCTGAGAGTTAAAGTGGAGCACGACCTCGTTGGAATTGATCTGTTGTCTATTCCATTTGAGGAGTTCTTCCAGTTTTTCAATCAAAAGGACCTCGATAAAATAATCATCACTTGCTACTGTCTGTAAGTACTATACTTTTGTAATTAAGTCTCTATATATAGCTCAGCTATTTCATTGCATGTATATATAATTATCCTCACTATATTATGCAGATTGAAGATCGTCGAATGCAGAAATGCACAAATCTATGATATTGGGTTCATTAACACAAATCTCATAGATGAATGGACGGTTACATATCATGCGGAAAAACCCGAGGCCAACTTGCTACAATCGTTGCTTAAAAATCAAAACAAAGATAAAATACTCTTTCCTTACAACTTCAAGTGAGTGTTACTGTCTTCTGCATATTCGGTTTCCCTTATTACTCGAGGTTATAGTAATGTAATTGATGAGTTATGCATGCGTGCGCAGCTTCCACTTTATTCTCCTAGAGATTAAGCTTGAGCAGGGACTAGTAACCGTCTTAGACTCAAGACGAAAAGATCCCAAGGAGTATGCGGCCATGACTGAAATGCTCCAGAAGTAAGTTCAATCGATCATTATCGCACCATATCGGCAACTTTGGTCATTTCCTGATATCAAGTAATTATTTTCTTTGTCTCGCAGGGTTTGAAAAGTGTTCACCACAGAAGCTCCGGGACTGCCGGGGGAGCTGCGATTTACACACCCGAAAGTAAGTAGTACTAGCTAGTTCCGCGCATCTCCCATTGATTCTAGCTAGTTTCATCAATACCATTTATAATGCTTGATTATCAGTTTGATTGACCTTTATTTCTCGTAAAGTGGTTGTGGCAGGAAGGCGGGAATAATTTTTGTGGATACTACATTTGCGAGTACATCTACAACGCGACGACCTCTAAGCGGGGCTACTCTGAAAAACAATATGAAGTGCGTAAGCAATAATATTCACAATTTTATTTTATTATCATCATTTGTGTTGAGTTTCATTCATATATATGTATTGACCCCCCTCTTCAAATTAGATTTGGCAGATGCGGGATGAACTCCTACCACAAGATCGCATAAAAGCAATTCAAGAGGAATTGGCGGGATTCTTTCTTGACCACGTCATCAATCCAGCCGGAGAATACCATGTGGAACTTGACATCAAATGTTAGGGATTGTAAGAGATCTTATATTGTATATATGTAGCTAGTAGCGTCGGATAGATATACGAAAACTTGTTGTTCGACCAATCTCTCGGAGAAGGAGGAGGTCGATCACTTCTCTCTGTATATGTTCATGACGATCTTGTGTACTTAATGGTTTCCTTCATTTGCTTACTAGCTAGCGTGTCGAGTCCTCTCTATACGTATAGTACGTAGCGTCGACCAAGCACGGAGAGTAGGAGGAGGACACTTCTCTCTAGCTATTAGCTAGCTAACACAATATATGAAAACCCTAAATTAACCTACAAAAACCCCCAATCCCCCCCCCCCCCTTTCAAAAAAAAACAAAAAAAACAAAAACCCCAGCTCCTGAGCTGCTGACACGTGGATGATCTTTGGTCCCGGTTGGTGTTACCAACCGGGACTAAAGGCCCTCCTCTCTGGGCTCGCCGCAGCGGCCACGTGGAGCCCCATTTGTCCCGGTTCGTATAAGAACCGGGACTAAAGGTGTTGGGCTTTAGTCCCGGTTCCCGAACCGGGACAAATGGGCCTTATGAACCAGGACAAATGGGCCTTTTTCTTCTAGTGGTAGGACCTTAAGAAATAATTAGGGTACTTGGTTGATGGCCCTATATCACCTCATGTAGCTAGCAGTCTTGGACTCGCCATTGTTGAGCTAGAGAGGTAGGCAGGCACGTACCTCTGTTCTACGTTATGGTGCACAGTGACATGGATTTGACGCCCTAACAATGCCAATCATGTCTTATCGGTTGCTTTGATCTTGATTTTTTGTTTTTTTAGAAATGGGGAACTTGCTTTGATCTCGATGCATTGGGCATCAAGTTGATCTGGCGCCCAGATGGGGCCACGATATCTAGTGACACTTCCGGCCCGATCGATACACATACGGGCCACTTTTAGCCCGTCCGGCCCTAAAGGTTGAGTTTGAGCTGATCGAGTTGAGTTGGCAGGCATCTCTCTGTCTCTGCGTGTGGGGTGCACTCCTTGTAGAGTCGAGATTTTCTGGATAACGAGGGAGCAGGTTTCTCCACTCCACTCCACTCCGCACATGCATGCTAGCATCACTACGCATCAGGGTACGTACACAGCAAAGCTGCGGCTGTATCTGAGATCGATTGATGCGGTACTTTGTTCAGCCGATCGAAAGGTAAGCACAGTGCAGGGGAATGCGCAAGTTGCAAAAGCTAGCCACCTAGCTACTACTCCTAGTAATATTAGTGATAGTTAATTAACTAGCCACCTAGCTACGTGTACTAGTACTAGTCTAGGACTGTAGTACTCCGATTGGCATAGGTACAGTACAGGTGGTCGTGCATGGGCCGTGCGTGTACGTGCCATGATGTAGCACGCCGATTGGCATACCGTGATAATAACGTCACTCCTCTGTCTCCACTCTCCACTATGTACTCCTACTATTAGTCTAGTAGAACTAGTACACGTAATGCTAGATGCAGGAGCACGTACTTAGTGCACATAATAAAGATTAACAAATAGTACTACACGGTGTTAAAAACGTTTTTATATTATGGAACGGAGGGAGTGCGATTTTGATGATTTTCAGCTCCGTTCGAGAGGATCTATAGGAAACAATCTTATATTTACTAATTGGAGGCACCATACGAGTAATCACGTTAATCCTCGGTAACTAAGAAAACTAGCCATCCGATATTCAAATTAAGTATTTTTAACCGTCGGATGTGATGTCTCAAGGAATCCTCGAATTCTGTCCCACCTTAAACTGTCTACAGCGGAAAAAAATATTATATCTTACATATATTTACTAATTGGAGGCACTAATAAAGCCTCCACGCTAATCCACAGAATTAAAAAAATTATTAACCGTTAAATCAATTTAATCAATCTATCTTAACCCTATGATTTACGTTACACTATTTACCATGTTACCAAGTACAACGATTTATGTGAGGGAAAAAAATAACATGATCCAACCTACACGTTAGAAGACTTATTAGATATACCCTATTAAACAAACCATGATACAAAGTCCATATCGTTATGTTTCCTCAAAGAAAAAGAGTCCATATCGTTATGTACTATCAAGGAAAAAAAGTCCGTATCGTTGTAGGTTTCACAAAAGAAGTCCATCTCCCCGTGTTACACAATCCCACGTGATCTTTTGAGAAAACAAAAGATTGTGGCCTCTTCTCTCTCAGGTTAAGATTCAATCTGATGTGCTCCTTCCATGCTATACCTGCTTGCCCCTTCCCTGCCTTGCAGATCTGGTACGCTCACATTATTTCTTCACGTACGGAGCGCTTCGTCCTCACATCAGCCCATCCCCGTGAGATCGTGTCCTTGCCGCAGCCACTTTCCCGATCTCTCCTCAGGCGCCCCTTCCATGGTGACTTTGGCTTTGATCCGGTAGGCAGCGTTCTCAAGCCACAATTGATGATTCTGCGCGCTTGATTCCAACAGCACTCGACGATGCAATCTGGGGCTATCTTTCCCACTCTCAATTTCTTTTCCCGTGGAGATTGAAAAATTGGATCTGCTATTTACATCAAGAATTGCTGGCGTCGTGGCCGTCAATGTAGGATTCGCGGCAGCCCGTACTGCCGTTTCGTACGTGGCGGCATGTTCAGAAGTGTGTACAGTACATGCACTTGCACAGCAGCAGTCAACAGGTACATTTGTAGGCAACTAGACGTACTGACGAGGAATACATTAGCATGATTGAGGATTACTGAGGTAAGACAACATATGAGGTGCGTACAAGTTCATGATCCATATCTACCTAGAGATTCTTTGATTAGTTGATAGCTTTTGGTTGCCGTCGTCTCCTAGCGTTCAATCATGGTCTTTATACTAGCTACCTGTAGATTTCTTATAGTTTTTCCTCGCTACTTCTCAAATTAAGATTTCTGCATGTTCTTTTTTATATTACTTTTGGTCCACAAAAAATATGGCACCAGTTCTCAATTCCATAAAACGATTTGACAAATTAGTGCCTTCTTGCAGGGAGGTTTCGGCCAGGGCAATGGTGCATTAATAATTACAACAGGTGCAACATGTCTATTTTTTTGAAGGAACATGTCTACTCTTTGCAAGCATCAGAATGCATACGTTTATTTTCATACCGAGGAAGCACAGATTATTCATGTTGTAATATATTGATTCTTCATTCTAGAGAATCTATTTTGTCGGTGTACAAAAGTAGGGGCCTTCTGTACCCCTTTACTTGTGCATGGGCAGTCGCAGCCACACTTGCGGCCGCGCTTGGCAGAGCAGGAGAGGAAGCAAGACACAAGACTACCAGACCAGCACCCAAGCCAGAAACATGAAGTGCGAAGGGGCGAGGTGGATTCCTCCGGCAAGGCCCTTGCCGGGGCGGCCTCCACAACCCCGGCAAGAGCCTTGCCGGGGCAACTTGCCCAACACCAGCGAGGCTGCCACCCTTGAGCCTGAGAGTTCCGACACCATCAACAACGTTGGAACCAAGGCTCGGGAGGCGCCTCAATGGTGGCATGCAGATCTTTGTGAAGACCAGAAGCATACAAGACTAGATGAGAACCAGAAGACGAAGACCTCCGGCAAGATCCTTGCCGGAGACGCCCACAAGACCCCCGGCAAGACCCTTGCCGGGGACGCCTACGAGACCCCATCAAGACCCTTGCCGGGGTGCCGAGAACATCTACGGGGCCGCAGCCAGGCCCACGCCAAGGCTCCACCGCCGTTCCCACACAGCTGCCAGCCCGCCAACTAGGTGGGCACCTGCGTGGCGGCATGCAGCTTCCAGGCCAACTCAGCAAGCACCTACGTGGTGGCATGCAGATCTTCGTGAAGACTCTGCCACCACACCAACTCAGCAGCCAGCCAGCGTGGCACTACACGCCTCGTCAGCTTGGACGCGTGTCGAAGCAAGGCGAGGCGGCGACAGGTGGGACGAGCTTCCTTGCCGTCCCCGATAAAGCAAGAAGGGCACGTCAGCAGCGCATTAAATGCGTTTTGTCCTACGGTGCCAGGGATAAACTCGACTACTGTACAACTTTCCACCTCCTGTGTGCCACTGTGGCAGCCCCTTTGACTATAAAAGGAGGCCCACGGCGTACTGAGACAGGATTCGGACTTTTTGGACCCGGCACGCTTTGTAGCTAGTCCAAGAACACTAGATAAACACAAACCAGCAGGAGTAGGGTATTACGCATCGTTTGCAGCCCAAACCTGGATAAACTCCCCCGCGTTGATCTTCTAATCCCGCTTTTTCCACAGCCCCGCGCCCTGTCAACCGTAGAAGGGATTCTTTGTGATCCCATAGGTGTCGTTTCCCCGACATCTTTGGCGCGCTAGGTAGGGGGCGCAAGCTGTGAAAATCCGGTTTGGAAGTTAGCGCATCGACTTCATCATCACCATGGCCCCTAAGAAGAAGGGGATCACAGCTATCGGGTCGTCCGGAGCCGGCCCGTCTGCACCAGCACGGGCGGGCGACGGGGTGGCCACGGATGGCGCCGGAGGCGCCGCCCTCGAGCGTCCACGACACTCTGGCGATCGGAGCCAGGGGAGCGGCGCCGTTCGAGTCCAAGACAACGAGCCACACGCCGCTGGGCCCGGGGACGGGGCTGTGCTGCCCACGGGCGGCGCGGCGACCTCCCGGACGCCCCCGCCGGCGTCCGCGCTGCGACCTTCTCAGGCCGCGCGCGATGAGCAACACCGCGACGACGCTGCCCCCGGGCGCCGCCACGAGAAGAGCCCTTTGCGTCACTCTCAGGATGCACCGGGCTAGCATGCGCACCTGGACGCTGGCGGAAGCGGCGCGCGACCGCGAGACCGTGATAGAGCTCCTTCTAACGTGGTTAGAAGTCGGAGCGCGTCGCGGTCTACGCAGCTGTCGCCGCCACCCACACTGGCAGAAGCGTTGGCGCGCGTGCAGCTGCTCCTCGACTCCCCGCCCGTCGCGGGGAAGCTCGACGAGTGGAAAGCCACCATTCGAAGCCTCATCAGCTTCGCCAACAAAGATGAGCCACCCCCAGCGGGACCCTCGTGCCGGCGCTCTGTCGAGCCGACGCGTGCCGGCGGTGAGGGGATGGGGGATGCTGCGACCACGGTGCACTCTCCCCCTCCACGACCGCGACAGCAGCCACCGGCTCGTCGGGCTGACGCCTGTGACAACGCTTCCACAGCGTCTTCCGACCCGCGAACCCGCTGCGACCAATGTCGAGTTCTTCGAGAGCGAGCTCAGGAGGACGCTCGGACCACCATCGAGCGACGGCGGGAAGCGCGCCATCAGTCAGATCAGCGTGCGGGGCCTACTATGGACCACCCAGCCTCGGGGGGCTCCGGCGACCTGCCTTACGAGGTGGGTTGTCCAGCCTTTACCCGAGAGCTTCGGCAATTCCAGTGGCCCTCCCACCGCACGTTCTAAGCCTGATGTTGGGGAAAAGTACAACGGCAAGACCCACCCGTCGGAGTTCCTCAGCATCTACACTATTGCAATGCAAGCCACCGGGGCTCGCGACGACAAGGTGCTCGCCAACTACTTTCCGTTGGCACTTAAGCCCAACGTCATGTCATGGTTGATGCACCTGCCAGTAGATTCCATTTCCTCTTGGTCGGATCTGTGCCACGAGTTTGCTGGCGCCTTTACCGGAGGCCACCAAGCTCCTGGCCAGGCAAGTGATTTGCATGTCATCCCCCAGAAGGACGGCGAGTCCCTGCGCAAATACATACAGAGGTTCAGCCGTGTACAGTATACCATCCCAGATATTCATCCTGCCGCTGTCATCAGTGCATTCCATCAGAATGTACGCAACCGCAAGATGCGTGAAGAGCTGGCGATGAACAAGGTCAAGGATGTAGCCGAACTTTATGTTCTGGCTAATAGATGTGCACGGGCTGAGGAAGGAAGGAAGTACCCCGGCGAAGATGCCGGCGCGGAAACCGACTCCACTAACGACGACACCGCCGCCCCGACAAAGAAGGGCCGGCGCTGCAACAGGAAGCGTAAGGGCAAGACTGTGCTTGCCGTTGAGGGATCCGGCGACCACGGCGCCGCCAAGAAAGCCAAGGCCGACGACCCTGGCAAGGAGGTTGCCGGGTGCGCCGCCTGCCGGGCCTTGGCGGCCGCCGACAAGCTAGGAGGCTTCGACAAGCAGTACTGCAAGATCCATCGCACCAAGGGCCATGACCTCTAGAACTGCCGATAGGTTGAGCTGCTTGCAGAAAAGCTGAGAGCTGAATATGAAAGGCGGGACAAGGAGAAGGGTGCCACGATTGGATTATGTACTTTGACGGAGCTTTCTCATTGCAAGGTGCTGGTGCCGGCGTACTACTAATCGCACCCACCGGAGAGCACCTCAAGTACGTAGTCCAGATGCACTTTCCCCTGGAAAAATCAATGAACAACACGGCGGAGTACGAGGGATTGCTTGCCGGTCTCAGGATCGCGGCAGACCTCGGAATCAGGAAGCTCATCATCAGAGGTGATTCACAGCTCGTCGTCAAGCGAGTTAACAAGGATTACCAGAGCCCGTTGATGGAGGCCTATATGGATGAAGTGAGGAAATTGAAAGAGCGTTTTGACGGGCTGCAAGCAGAGCATGTTCCCCGAGCAGAGAACAACATTGCCGACTACCTGTCAAAACGCGCTGCCCTCAAGTTCCCTGTGGAACCAGGTACCTTTGTGCTTCAATTAACCCAGCCATCCGTTGATCCGTCAGCAGGACAGAACAAACGAAGGAAGGCAGGCCCCGGCAAGTACTTTCCCGCTGAGCCCCCAGGAGCCGCCGGCAAGGACGTTGCCGGGTGCCCCAAGCTTGCCGAAGAGCGGCAACCCCCGGCAGGGCCTCGAGCCCCGATCGTGGAAGCAGCCGCCCTTACGGCCGAAGATGAGCCTTTAGTCCTTGCCGTTGAGCCCCAGGCTCCGGCATGGGCACAGCCCACCGTCCGTTTCCTCCAAACAGGTGAACTCTCTGAGGAACAGGAAGAAGCAGAGAAAGTAGCCCGTCAGTCCAGTATGTACCAGTTTGTGGATCATGCCCTATACAGGAGGAGGCCGAACGGCGTGAAATTGAAGTGCATTCCTCGGGAGGACGGACTGAAGCTGTTGGCAGAGATACATGGAGGCATGTGTGGCTCCCACATAGGGTCAAGAGCCCTTGCCGGCAAAGCATTCCGGCAAGGTTTCTTCTGGCCCACCGCCCTCCAGGATGCGACTGCACTAGTAACCAAGTGTGAAGCGTGCCAATTTCATTCGAAGAAGTTTCATCAACCAGCCCAAGCCCTTCAGACATTCCCTCTTTCCTGGCCCTTTTCAGTCTGGGGGCTCGACATACTGGGCCCCTTTCCCCGCGCTGTCGGGGGCTTTGAGTACTTGTACCTCGCAATCGACAAGTTCACAAAGTGGCCGGAAGTGGAGCCGGTGAGAAAGGTGACAGCACAGTCAGCCGTCAAGTTCTTCAAGGGGCTAGTCTGCCGTTTTGGTGTGCCCAACAGAGTCATCACCGACAACGGCACGCAGTTCACGAGCCGCACCTTCATGCAGTACATTCAAGACCTCGGCAGCAAGGTCTGTTTTGCTTCTGTTGCTCATCCCAGAAGTAACGGCCAGGCTGAGAGGGCGAATGCCGAAGTGCTGCGAGGCCTCAAAACCAGAACTTTTGACAAACTGCACAAGTGCGGAAGGCACTGGATTGATGAGCTGCCAACGGTTCTTTGGTCGATCAGAACGACACCAAATCAAGCCACTGGCCAGACACCCTTTGCCCTGGTATACGGGGCAGAAGTAGTTTTCCCCACTGAACTCATATACGTGTCACCCCGAGTGCTCGCTTATGATGAGCTTGAGCAAGAGCAGTTGCGCCAAGATGACGCAACGCTCCTCGAGGAAGATCATCTTCGGGCTGCTGTGCGAGCTGCTCGCTACCAGCAAGCCTTGCGCCGCTACCATAGCCGCAAGGTTCATGCCCGAAGCCTTGAGGAAGGCGACCTTGTTCTTCGGCGAGTTCAGTCCGCCAAGAATTCCAACAAGTTGACGCCGAAGTGGGAAGGCCCTTATCGGGTAATACGAGTCACCAGGCCCGGCGCAGTCCGCCTGGAGACCGAAGATGGGATCCCAGTGAGCAACTCCTAGAACATCGAACATCTTCGCAAGTTTTACCCATAAGGCGCGGTTGCCGGGCCTCCCGGCAGACCACTTTTTGTACAAGCCTTGCCGGCAAGGCATGTAACCCTTTGTACAAAGCCAGACACAGACCCTGAGCAACAGATAAATAAATGAAGCGCTGGCGCCCTAGAATTAGCATGCATGCTAGGTTGAGTCTCTCTCTCTGTTAGGGTTGATAGTGCTTGGCGGCAACTAACCCCTAGCATAGAGGTCGAGTGCGTGTCCCTCTGTCTCTTTCAGTCCTCTTTTTGGTTTGCAGGCTGCACAGGCATTCCTGCAGAACCATCTGAAGAAAAGAAGATGGATCGACACCCTGACCCTGGCAAGCCAAGGTTGCCGGGGGGCTACAAATTCAGATAAGTTTTCTCTCAGCCACTATGCGTTTCCGTATGAAACTTGAACGTATGAAACCTCGCTCGTTCCTACGCCACCGTGCTCCCTCCTTCCTATGCCCGAAATCCCTTTCAGGCCGGAGTCTGGTTGTAGTCGTGATGGAAGGGGAAACAAGCGAGGAGCCCGATCCTACTTTACCCCTGCTCCCCGCCAAGGGCATGGGTTTAGACGTGATATAAGGCAGGAGAACGGTAAGGTTTGCTGCCGGGCGACATTGTTTATTTAAAATAACGAGGACTCACTCCTTGGTGTGGGCCTCGCTCACGCACAAAAGAACCCGGCAAGCACCCTTTTTCATTAATACATTAATTAAACAAGTACAATTCATACGGAATGAGAACATGAGCAAGGGGTTACAAAGTCTAAATTCGACAAGTGCCCGCAGGCTTAAGATCTAAAAAAAGATAAGTTGCCCATAATCCCTTTCTTGTCTCTCTCCTCAGGAAGCGGATCGGGATGGCAAGGGGGCAAAAGGAACGCCTAGGCGAGGTACGAGCAGCAGAAGATACCAAGAGAACGTCCCCGCGGCCGCCCAGAAGAAGGCTGGTGATGACGGTGCCGGGGAAGAGGCCGAAAGATGGGGCAGCGGGCCGGCAATACGCGACGAAGGCGTCAACGCCATCGTACTCCGACTTGACAGCCCGCCACCCGCCTTCTTCGTCTTCTCCGGCCCTCCAGCGCCAGCCGCCAGAGCGACGGCCCCGAGAAGTTCAAGGAGCTGGCTCGAGAAGCCACCACCAAGAACTGCCTCCCCCTCCCCCGGCAAGCTTCCTGCCGGGGAGAAGGCCAGGTGCAGATGGTGTTGCTGCCGGCTCCACCTAGGGACGGGGCGTCCGACGCCTAGTCGGACCCGTCCCCGTCATCCTCCCCGCTGGTCCCCTCCTCGTCGCCGCTCGAGGAAGAGCTCTCGTCGTCGGTCGAGCTCTCCGCGCAGCACCCTAGCCTGTGTCCCGAGCGCCCGAAGACCTTGACGGAGAGCAGGTCGCTCTCCGCTAATTTGAAGAGGAGAACGTGCCCCTTCATCAAGCGGTGGGCGCGTGCAAAGGTTTTCCAACCCCGACGAAGGAACATCACATGAGGGGCAGGGAACCCTGTGTTCACCCACATGTCGCCATTGCAACAGCCCTTCATGTGAAGCCTTATACTCGGCCGCTGGTCGATCTCCAGCACCCTCGCGAACGCCTCGGGTAGGCGAAGGCGGCTACGCGGTGGCTCACGCAGCTGCAGGATGAACTCCAGCGCCGTGTCCCTGACGTGGCTGCTCAACGAAGCAGGAGGAGACGGTGGCGGAGATGGTGACGGAGATGGTGATGACGCGGGTGCCCCCCTTCCGCGTCCGCCTCTGCCTCGACCGCCTCGCCGACCGCGGCCCCGTCCGGCACCTCCACCTTGAGCGTGGCCTTCGCCTTGGGCAGCTGGCTCTTCCTTGACCGCCGCGGCTCTCTGGCGGGAGGAAGACCTGGTCGCCTCCGCAGGAGAACGGCCGCGACCACGCCCTCTCGCCATGACAGTGGATGGAAGGCGAAGACGAAGGGAAGACGCGAGAAGATGCCTCTCCTCCTCCTCCCGAGTCCCTCTTTATAGCCGAACGGGGAAGGCCAAAGACCGGCTCCACGCCTCTGAAGAGCCCGTTCAAGTCCAGCTCATTAAGTTGGCGACGAGCGGGGTCATCGACCGGCCTCCCCGCCCAATCAAAGGCGCATAAGTATCAGCCATAGCACGTCTTCCCATATCCCGCGCGTCTGTCACCTACCCCACGCCGTGCATGCGGCATACATGGCGAAAGGGGCAGGCATGGTGGGAAACGTGGAACGGCGGTTCCAAGGCTGAGAAAGTAAATGAACGGCGGCCCTGTAGTTTTCCCTCTTTTTTAGGGAAGACGCAACCCGCCTCTTTACTATTCACTGCGGAATGACGCAAGCATGCTGCGGTCATCCCACGCATGACCCCCACGTCACGCACGACCCCCACATCGCGCATTCAACGAGGGTCGTGGGGAAGCGCAATTGACGAGGGAGTTACTGCAGTAGAACTCTGCCACGCGTGCTCGCGCACCGTTCTGGGCCTGGCCCAATAACGCTCCGCGCTTACATGTGGCCCAGGCCCGGGGGCTCCTGTCGATGTACAAAAGTAGGGGCCTTCTGTACCCCTTTACTTGTGCACGGGCAGTTGCAACCACACTTGCGGCCGCACTTGGCAGAGCAGGAGAGGAAGCAAGACACAAGACTACCAGAGCAGCACCCAAGCCAGAAACATGAAGAGCGAAGGGGCGAGGTGGATTCCTCCGGCAAGGCCCTTGCCGGGGCGGCCTCCACAGCCCCGGCAAGAGCCTTGCCGGGGCAACTTGCCCAACACCAGCGAGGCTGCCACCCTTGAGCCTGAGAGTTCCGACACCATCAACAACGTTGGAACCAAGGCTCGGGAGGCGCCTCCATGGTGGCATGCAGATCTTTGTGAAGACCAGAAGCATACAAGACTAGATGAGAACCAGAAGACGAAGACCTCCGGCAAGATCCTTGCCGGAGACGCCCACAAGACCCCCGGCAAGACCCTTGCCGGGGACGCCTGCGAGACCCCGGCAAGACTCTTGCCGAGGACATCTACGGGGCCGCAGCCAGGCCCACGCCAAGGCTCCACCGCCGTTCCCACACAGCTGCCAGCCCGCCAACTAGGCAGGCACCTGCGTGGCGGCATGCAGCTTCCAGGCCAACTCAGCAAGCACCCGCGTGTTGGCATGCAGATCTTCGTGAAGACTCTGCCACCACACCAACTCAGCAGCCAGCCAGCCAGCGTGGCACTACATGCCTCGTCAGCTTGGACGCGTGTCGAAGCAAGGCGAGGCGGCGACAGGTGGGACGAGCTTCCTTGCCGTCCCCGATAAAGCAAGAAGGGCACGTCGGCAGCGCATTAAATGCGTTTTGTCCTACGGTGCCAGGGATAAACTCGACTATTGTACAACTTTCCACCTCCTGTGTGCCACTGTGGCAGCCCCTTTGACTATAAAAGGAGGCCCGCGCCGTACTGAGAGAGGATTCGGACTTTTTGGACCTGGCACGCTTTGTAGCTAGTCCAAGAACACCAGATAAACACAAACCAGCAGGAGTAGGGTATTACGCATCGTTTGCGGCCCGAACCTGGATAAACTCCCCCGCGTTGATCTTCTAATCCCGCTCTTTCCACAGCCCCGCTCCCTGTCAACCGTAGAAGGGATTCTTTGTGATCCCATAGGTGTCGTTTCCCGACATATTTATTCTCCTCTGTTTTTTTCTTAATTTCCTTCGAAATGCTTCCTGCTAATACTTCATTCAAGTTTCAAGTTGGGATGAGCTAACTTTCCGTCCTCTGTCTATTACATGGCACATGACATCATGCTAAGTTTTTGGGGCACAAGGCATTTGTAATTTTCCTTAATTTCTAATAATAAATAGATTTACTGTTATCATTACTGTATGAAAACAATTCTAATTTACATCTTTGTGTAAACATTGCAGCTGTTAAGTGAGGCGTGATCTCTTGATGGCTAGCTCTTCTCCAGGGCAGTTAATTACTATTGAATAAGGAATAATATTTCATTCCTGTCACAGGTACTGCCCACCATGGGAAATAGTTCTACCAGTTCGAAAAAGAATGATGCTAAAACATTACACAATAATGTTTAATCAAATATATAATTGTCTTTGTTTCTGTTCATACGCCTTCTCAAACCAGACTAACCACCCATTGCATCTTCACTTTGACTACCTTTCCGTCTCAATAGAGAAGTTTGCCTTGGCAATGGACTTTAAATAGATTATTACATCCTTTCTGTTACTTTTCCCCTGAAAAACAACATGGAGTTCTGTTCTTCTACAAACTTATATGGAAATAATGTAGTAGTACTCTTTTTTCGGTTCTTTGAGCCTGCACTTCTAATATTTGTCACTCTTTGAAGATCTTAAGCTATGCAGATGATTGGATGCTTAATGTTATTTCTTCGGCATGAAATGCAGATAGATTTACTTAAGAATATGTAGACCATTATCAATCTACGTAATTCACTACTATTAATTATATGAAACACATAAAAGAGCACTTGAAATATGATACGTGAAAATATGTCCCATATTTCCTATAGGCAACTGCTCTAAAATCCATAGCCTCCCTTATAATTGAGAATAATTCCGGAAAAATGGATTATTCATAAGAAATATCATCAGCGAAAGACCTTTTTGTATTACAACAAAGCAGGTGTAAATAGAAACGTGTAGAACTCAAGTACTTCACATATCGAGCTTTATTTTTGCATGGGCTGCCTTACTAAAACCTCACTGCCATATCTACCAGGAAATGTTAAATATACAGCTATGGTCAGGAAAAATCTGGGATTTTTTATATGCCATGTCAAATAGTTCAAAAAGATTAAAAGTTAGGAGCTATTACATAATAAGAGTTACATGTGCTCACTGTTGCATTTACTTAATTAAAACTATTATTTGCACCCCAAAGCTTTCAAAGAAGGTTTGTCTGAACACTTTTATGCCTATTGGTGGGGATATATACAAATACACTAAATTCTCTTTTTGACGTGTGAACCTACAAGTTCATCCTTGATTACATGATGTTAGAACACTCATCTTCTTCTCTTAATTCCTGATATGTTTTGGCATTTTGATGTTCTTATGTATCCTCTAAAGGAATTGCAAGAAAGGTACCATGTTTCCCTCATATGACAGTGTATGAGGATCCGGTTGTTCTTTGCGATGGGATATTCTTTGTGGTCATTAATTTGAAGGAAATTTATTTATCATGAAGATTGTGATTTCCAGTATATTTTATTCATACAATTTTTTCTGCATAACAAACGTTGTTCAGCGGCTTCACTGAAGTCACCTTCCAATGTTACTAGCCCGTGCAGGGTTGATGACTAGTAGTAATTAACTAGTATAGGTGTAGTACTACTGGAGTATTAGTAAGCAGGATGGGTGGAGGTCATGTCAGCATGTGCATGCATGATCAGCCACCCCAGCCCGGGCGGGCGAGATCGGAGGGGCACGCTTGGCGCCATAGGATACCGTCGGCCCGAACAGCACGACGTGGGAGAATCCCGCCGCGTTTTGTCACCTTCACGGCTTCACCCACGGCCGATCGATCCATCGTGGAGAGACGCCGGAACAAAAGCTTATAATAGACTACCAGCCGCGGTACGTCGCGGCGCGAGAGAGATCGAGATCGAAGGTACGTACGCGCGCGCCAGGTGAGGCGCATGCCCCGGCCGGCGACGATGCGTCCGGATCCTAGGTACGTACAGCTTCGGCAGGGCCTCTGACCCCGCCCTCCACGGCATGCGCCAGACACGTACGCCGCGCCGCGCGGCGCACCGGCCCCTCCTGGCGTCGGCCATCAGTTAGCGCGCATCTCCGACCCGTGTGCCTCGTTCGTACGTTTTAATTAACACACTGTCACACAAGGGATCTAGCGAGGTTGGCGTTTTGCTATAAGCTGGCCTTTCGTTCGCCGATCCGATCGGTCTGCCGGGTCGGGAATCGTTGGAGCCGGCAAGCAACTGCTCCGCGCATGCACCATCCATCACGATCGGAGTACTCGGGTTGTTGTGGTCGTGGAACATACCAAAATACGTCTAGATATATCAATTCTTTTGATAAGTAATTTGGGACGGAGGAAACATTTAGAAACGAAAGGAGTACTACGCATGCATGCACACATCCGTATATGCAAATGGAATCGAATCCCCAGACAGGAACCAGACCAGAACCACTTGGCTGATCAGACAACCCCAGCCGTGCATGCATGAGCAGGAGATCCAGAGTTGCGCCGAGCAATACATCAAAATACACCGAGCTAGCTACCTATTCACCAAGAGGGTAATCGGTTAGCGGAGACTCGACGTGGCCCCAGTTTAGTAGCATCCGCAAGAAAAGTTTAGACAGTGTTAGGGCATCCAAAGATAGAGTTAGTAGTCTTTTTTTTTTTGAGAAATCTCGCCAACTTTCTTGATTCGGAATAATGTTAATATGTACAAGAATTGGGTCATGAGGACTACCCAACCAAACATATCAGCGCGTAACTAAGGGTGTGTTCGGTTTCTCTCTGCTCCTCAATTCCACTCCCGGAGTTGGTGGAGCGGCGCCGAACGCTCGAGCTGCACGGAGCTGAAAACGCGGAGTGAAGCCGGCTGCTATGCAGTTTTGTGGAGCGGCTAATTCTCAGATCTCAGATCTTCAATATCATGGAGTTGATAAAATTTATAAAGGAACTGCCACCGCCAAGTGGAAAACAGTTCAGAGTGGCCACACGACTCGCTCGTTTCAGTTTCCTCCACCCGCCACGACTGAATCAAGGAGCGGAGCTGTCTCTCGAACAGTTTTTTCCAGGGCTATTTTTTTTACGAGGAGCAGCATTTCGGGAGGAGGAGCCGGAGTCAAGGATTCGGAGGAGCCAGACCATTTCCGAACAGGCTCTAAATTCTAAGCATATTTGGCGAGATTGTGAGATTCAAAATTAAAGTTTCTACGTTGAATAATGAAATTACATAACTGAAAACTACCCTTTCTTTCTATTTTTTCATGTACGATTGCGCCATGAGGGCCTCCAGTGCCCTAATCAATGCCTTTGACGACCCCTTGGCGGTCTGACGCAATACATATCCTCTATAGTCCGAGATCTCCAGCCAATGGCACAGTGCCGGAGCTAGCACAGGATCATTGGGGCGCCAATGGTAAAATATGGATTCCTGAAGGGGAAAAAGTATCTATTTTTCTCAATCTATGCCACCACACAAAAAGTTTTTCCCAAAAGATCCCAGGTGGCCCCCCAGCCATACACACAGCTCCGCTGGTGCAATCCAGTGATTCACGGCACGCATAAGCTTCAAGTACCGTAGGATCCAAAGCACCACTGAAGACCATGGCAGATGATCCCGAGTATAGGACATTATGATCACAACAAATCGTGGCCGTGACACCTCCCTGCCCCTGTCGGGCAACCGTTCCGTCAACATTTTTTTCATAACGCCCTCTGGTGATGGTAGCCAGCGTTGGGAAGTATAAGCACTTGATCTCGTCGTAATGTTGAGATGTGGTTTTGGCTTTGGTAGCGACAGCAAATCATTGAGATAGGAGTTGACAAATGAATAGGTTTGATACATGCTTTCAAAGAATGACTCATGAATAGCCTTCCGCCTTGCATACCATATAGCCCATAAGGTCACAGCCATCCTAGTGAAGCTGTCATGACACGAAATTTTATGAAGTTCGAACATCCAGTTCTTTGTTGCAGCTTCTTTGTTATATGTCATCCTGTCCACTAGTTCTCCATCTGAGAGTGCACATGTACATATGGCCATGGTGCATCAAATAAGTGCATGCCGCCATGAGTCTTCCCCTCCACATAGTGGGAATTGGTTAGCTTGTGCCATATTTCGATTGTGTCGCACATCAGTGGTCGGTAGGGAATGTCGGGCTAGTCACCACAAAAACAGCCGGATCTTCGGTGGAACGATGATATTCCATAGCGAAGTCCATGAAGTCTCCTCTCTCGCATTATCAGAGGGATCCACTCCTCCTTTCAATCCAATTCTCTCTATGGATTTTGTTGGAAATATGCCCTAGAGGCAATAATAAAATGGTTATTATCATATTTCCCGTTCGTGATAAAAGTTTCTTGTTCATGCTAGAATTGTATTTATCGGAAACTTAAATACATGTGTGAATACATAAAGTACACCGTGTCCCTAGTGTGCCTCTACTAGACTAGCTCGTTGATCAGAGATGGTTAAGGTTTCCTAACCATAGACATGAGTTGTCATTTGATAACGGGATCACATCATTAGGAGAATGATGTGATGGACTAGACCCAGCCGTAAGCTTAGCATCAGATCGTTTAAGTTATTTGCTATAGCTTTCTTCATGTCAAGTATATGTTCCTTCGACTATGAGATCATGCAACTCCCGGATACCAGAGGAATATCTTGTGTGCTATCAAACGTCAATCCGTAACTGGGTGATCATAAAGGTGCTCTACAGGTATCTCCGATGGTGTATGTTGGGTTGGCATGGATCGAGACTGGGATTTGTCACTCCGTTTGGCGGAGAGGTATCTCTGGGCCCTCTCGGTAATACAACATCACAAGAAGCAAGCAATGTGACTAAGGAGTTAGTCATGGGATCTTGTATTACAGAACGAGTAAAGAGACTTGCCGGTAATGAGATTGAACTAGGTATGAGATACCGACGATCGAATCTCGGGCAAGTAACATACCGACGGACAAAGGGAACTGCATACGGGATTAACCGAATCCTTGACATCGTGGTTCAACCGATAAAAGATCTTCGTGGAATATGTAGGAACCAATATGGGCATCCAGGTCCCGCTATTGGTTATTGACCGGAGAGGTGTCTCGGTCATGAGTACATGATTCCCGAACCCGCAGGGTCGCACGCTTAACGTTCGTTGATGATAGAGTAGTATTGGGATATTTGATGATTGGTAACCGAATGTTGTTCGGAGTCCCGGATGAGATCCCGGACGTCACGAGGAGTCTCGGAATGGTTGAGAGGTAAAGATTTATATATGAAAAGTTGTTTTCAGGGTTCCGGAAAAAGTTTCGGTTTTTTTGGTATTGTACCGGGAAGCTTCCAGAAGGTTCCGGAAACTTCTAGAGGAGTCCGGAAGCCCACCAAGGGTTCCACCACGTCCCAAGCGTCAGCATGGGCTGAGGGGAGGCACCCTGGCCTTATTGGGCCAGGCGCACACAAGTCCCTCAAAGGCCCATGCAGTTGGGAAAGGTGTATGGAAGGAAAGGAGGAGGACTAGGATTCCACCTCCTCCCCCCTTGGCTGCGCCCTAGGGGTTGGAGGGGCTGTTCCCCACGCCCCTCCACCTATATATAGAGGGGAGGGGGCGCCCCAAGAGGATACAAAAAGCCCTTGGCGCCCCTCTCTCTCCCGTTACTCCGTAGTTCCACCGCATCGTCCCGGCGACGCTTAGCGAAGCGTTGTCGGTGCTCCACCACCACCATCACCACCACGTCGTCGTGTTGGTTGTGATCGCATCTACTTCTCCTCTCCCGCTTGCTGGATCAAGAAGAAGGAGACGTCATCGAGCCACACGTGTGCTAAACTCGGAGGTGCTGTCCGTTCGCACTAGATCGGTTGGATCGTGATCGGATCACGAAGAGTACGACTACATCAACCACGTTATATACACTTCCGCTTAGCGATCTACAAGGGTATGTAGATGCTCTCCACCTCTCGTAGCTATGCATCTCCATGGATAGATCTTGCGTGTGCGTAGATTTTTTTTGTTTTCCATGCAACGTTACCCAACAATTTTGGCCTTGATCATAAACTTGTATGTCGAGCTAACTGTGAATCGGCCTTTCTTGTCTGGATGCCATGCCCAAAAATCGGTAGTGTTTCAAGTGCACACCATGGTACTGAGTGTCTCATTAACCTTCAACCGCATTATTCTATTCCACTTCTAGATAGAGAAAAAAAGTAAAAGAGAATGACTGAAAAAGACATAGTTTGGAAGTTAGACCTTTTTATAGGACTCTCTTTTAATTTCAAAAAGGAGGACGTTTGAAACTTTTAATAGGCGTAATCGTGAGTCAACAAGCGACTCGAACTGTTTGTAAAAAAAGAAGCATTTTTTTTCAAAATGCTCGGCATCAGTGGGTAAGAAGACTCCGGACCAAATTTTCATTCCATGAGGCTGTGGTCGGTGATAATAACTCGGATACCTTCACTAGAGATACAATTGGTCGCCGAGAAGACTCTTTTGGGATCCAATTATTAGCCCAAGTATCCGTAGACTGGCCATTCCCAATTTGGCGAATAATGCACTGCTTCATTAAGTCTCTACCTGGCTACGCAAAATGGTGCCTTGGATATGCATGGGTATCCGACTCTGTGGTTACAACACTTCATGTAAACTCGATTAGCCATGACGATTTTATGACAGAATCAAGATAGTCATACCTGTGCTGTCGTAGAAGTGTTCCATGACATTACCAAAATTATCATCATGGAAGTGTCCACTTCCATGACGATAAATCGCGCGTCATAGAAGTGCTTTCGTCAAGGGTGACCGACACATGGCATCCACTGTAACGGGTCGCCGTTAAGCTATCGGGTTCCAGTTTGGATCCGATAACCCGTTAACAGCCCGGACCAATGGGGATTTTCCACGTGTAAAATCATCATTGGCTGGAGGAAACACGTGTCTGCTCCTCGGTGGGCCAGATATCGTCCGTCCAATGGAGGAGACATGCCTATGATACGTCGACAGGTGGCAGGGCCCAACAGAGGCCCATATAGGTTAAAAAGGCCGGCCCAGTCAAAGGCCCGTACTACTTACTCAAGTACTAGTGGGCCAGCCCAATAACGGCCTGTTTAAACATGGCCCATTTACGGCCCGAAGCTAGATCTGGCCCATTAATTGTTTGCCGAATATTTGGACCCAATTACGGCCCAATGACTTTCGGCCTGTTAGAGGCCGATGTAGACATGGGCCCATTTCAGCCCGGTCTGTCTTTCAGCCTGGGAATGGCTCGTGCTGCCCATGGGCCATATATGGTCCGACGCGACATCCGGCCCACTAACGGCCCGTGATAAAGGTGGCAACAGTTCAGCCCAATGTGACTTTTGGCCTGTTAAAGGCATGTCGTATAATTCGGCCCATTGATGCCTGTACTATGCTTTCGGCCTCTTAAAGGCCCATGATATCAGTGGGCCAACTAAGGCCCGAGATATGTTTCGGTCTGGTAACGGCCCGTTATATAACTGGGCCAAAAAAGGACCGGTCTACATTTCAGCCTGCTGAAGGCCCGTCGACGACTAGTGAAAATTGAGGCCCAACATGCATTTTGGCCTGCTAAAGGCCCATGGTTTCTTCTGGGCCGTAACAGGCCAGCAGAATATTCAGCCTTTTAATGGCCCAAAGCTACATGGGCCCAACTAAGCGCTGGGTCCACTAAAGGCCCAACTAAAATTTGGGCCGAATATAGGCCGGAGTAAGTTGTGGACCTGGCGCAAAGTGTGAAGGCCCCAATGGCCATTCGGGCCCAAGAAAGTTGCAGGCCGGCCCAATTGTGGCCCGCTAAAAACAGGCCCGTTAGAGGCGAATGTTTCGGCCCGGTCGACTACATCAGATTTTATTTCAGATAGCGAATGATGGCAGTAACTAGTAGGAATTAAGAACAAACCTACTCTATACAATAAAGAAATTACGGCATAGTAACTTAGAATAAACCTACACTATACAATAAAGGATTTATGGTATATTACATCCACTGGGCATCGAAGTTCGCCACCAGTGATCATAAAGCGCAACGAAGAAGCAGATTACAAAAATTGGGCACCATTGCAGCGTAACAAAATAATACTGAATCAAGACCACTTCCAAGACAGTTCAAGAAAGGTTAGCCTTGCGCGAGAACTACTGCGCAAGCTGCTGAGCAAGGCTGTGAGACCGGCCTAGCATGTCGGTCATAGCTTCCAGGTGCAGCTGTTTAGCAATGAGGTTCTCATTGGTGTTCTCCGCAATCTTTCTTAGAGATAGAACTTCAAGTCGAAGTTGAGTTGCAGAATGCCTTTCTGCTAGAACTTAGGACTGAAGAAGTCGAACTGATTCAGACAGCGAATTCTGTGAGCTTGTCTGACTGCTAGCCTCAAGTAACTTGAGCACTGCATCAAGACAAGACTTTGGGGGTGTCTCACTATCTTCAAGATGTTTTGCCTTCTTTGTTGCAATATATGTTGGGTTTGTCTCACAGCCTTCAGCAGACTTGTGCATGCCATCTAGCATATCACCCTGAAACATGCAGAGAGATGACAGGTTTTGCACGTGTATAAACAAAGATGATAACTGTGCTGTCAATTCCATCCAATTTCAAATTAAAAAATAAAGAGTAAGTTCAAAATATCAATAGCATAACTTGGCATTGTTCATAATGCGGGGAGCTTCACCACACTATTGGATTACCATGTCAACATAACAAGCATAGATAAAGGGCAAAGACAATCATTGTATATATTTTGGTTAATGTGCATGGTATGTTGTTCATATCATCAGCCACATCAGTAAGATAAAACAGAAGATGACAAGGTGCAAACGTGGGCTGCTTCACCACACACTAGATTATAGATCCACAAAAACAAGCATACATGTAGGGAGTATTGAGTAATGTGCATGGTATGAATAAGGAATTTGGTTTTACAAGTAAAACTTGGAACTTACGGTTGTTGCGAACATGCATTTTGATAGAAACAGCAAACTAAACAATAGTTAACGATAGGGAGTATGAGCAAATTAAACAGCAGTTGAGGATAAAGGCTTTAGAAGGACTGACTTACATTAACAGTTAACACCGGCTTTATAATGCCCTTCTCCATGTCAAGGGAAGGATAACTCAAGAATTTCAGCACAGAATCTTCTTCATAAGCATTGCCTGTACTCTATATTTTGTAGAGAGTAATTATAGATATGATAATACTGGAAGGGATAGAGGATAATGAAGATAAGATGCAGATTGATGCTACATAATCAACTACCAATCACTGGAAGTACAAGCGTTACAGGACAAAATGTACTGACAAGAGCAATGGGCTACACTTCTGCACTAGCATTGTCTGTGTATTCAACTTTTTGGTAAGATTAAATATAGATCTGATATTTTTTAGTAAATGGTGGATGTCGGTGTCAAAACCGGCCGATCTCGGGTAGGGGGTCCCGAACTGTGTGTCTGAGGATCGAAGGTAACAGGAGGCAGGGAACACGATGTTTACCCAGGTTCGGGCCCTCTTAATGGAGGTAATACCCTACTTCCTGCTTGATTGACTTTGATGAGTATAAGGGTTACAAGAGTTGGTCTACCTCGAGATCGTGATGGCTAAACCCTAGATGTCTAGCCTGTATGATTTGTGATCTGATATATGGACTAAACCCTCCAGTTTATCTAGGCACCGGAGGGGGCTAGGGTTGTACAAAGTCGGTTTACAGAGAAAGGAATCTTCATATCGAACGCCAGGCTTGCCATCCACGCAAAGGAGAGTCCCATCTGGACACGGGGGAAGGCCTTCAATCTTGTATCTTCACAGCCCATCAGTCCGGCCCACGTCAAGTAGCCCGGACGCCCGAGGACCCCATAGTCCAGGACTCCCTCAGTAGCCCCTGAACTAGTCTTCTGATGACGATGTGTTCGGCGCGCAGATTGTCTTCGGCATCACAAGGCGGGTTCCACCTCCGAATACTCCAACACGGTTTCCTGAACCTAGGAACTGAGTCCGGCTCAGTACAACAATTACAGCCCTAGCCTCAAAGGCATAATACTTAATCAAAACAAGGCATGTCTACTGACAGCTTTTTCGGCGAGACGTTACGTCCGGCCTTTATTATTTTGGACCATTTTTCTGGCCTCCCGCTTCACATTTTGAGGCACGGCCTCTATTGTCACGTCTTGTCAAAGCAGAGATTGATTGTGTCCCCTTATTACGGGATTCTCATTAATACGGTCTTGGGTAATCCAACCGTGCCGTTCGCACGACCCCTTGGGAATAGGCAAAATTTAAGGCTAGTGGGGGGCGCTTGATATTCACGGCCTATATAAACGTATAAAGATCCATCTTTTTACCCAACGCCTTCTCCTTCCTTAGCCCTCCCATTCTCGAGCTCCAGCGCCCAAGCTTCAAGCCCTTCCACCCCCCTCGAACACTCCAGCCATGTCCGGATCTGGAGCGCAAGGCAAGTGGATGTCTTCCTCCGTCACGAAAGGGAACATCAAGGAACTCCGGGCAGCGCGGTACTTGGCCGCGGACATAGCCCACCGGCTCCCAGCCAAAAGGCAGATCCTCCCCACCCCAGAGCCTAATGAGAGGGTAGTTTTCATCCCCCATTTCCTCCGCGGACTAGGGTTTCCCCTCCATCCTTTCGTCCGTGGACTCATGTTTTATTACGGGTTAGATTTTCACGATCTATCCCCGAACTCCTTCCTCAACATCTCGGCGTTCATCGTCGTATGTGAGGCCTTCCTCCGCATTCCTCCCCACTTCGGCCTATGGCTCAAGGTCTTCAACTTGAAGCCGAAAGTGGTCGACCGTCAACATGTGGAGTGCGGCGGCGCTATGTTAAGCAAACTCCCCAATGCCACCTGGCCCAAGGGGGTCTTTGTGGAGTCCGTGAAGGGATGGCAACAGGGGTGGTTTTACATCACGGAACCCCGCAATGCCAACTGCGCGGCCGCTCCCGAATTCAGGTCCGGTCCCCCGATGCGGCTCGAGTCCTGGACCAACAAGGGTATGGACTGGGGGTCAGCAGACGAAGTGACGTCGCTGCAAAAGCGCATCAAGAGCATTATCGATAAGAAGACCAGCCTCGCTGACGTGATTCAGGTGATGTTGTTCCGCCGGATCCTTCCCTGCCAGAGCCGGCCTCTCCCTATGTGGGAGTTCGATTCGGAAGGACCGCGTACCCTGCAGCGATTCTTCGGCACGAAGCATGAAGACATCTGGAAGCTACTCTTCAAAACCCAGAAGTCATGGTCGGAGACGATCGACGACATCGGCCTCGACCGTTACCATCTGCACACCCCGGTAAGTGTTTCATTTTCCGAACACAACTTAGCCCATAAGTCAAAAAATGGGGGGGGGGGGCGTGTTTGAAACTTCCGTTCTGCAAACAGGGATGGATAAAGAAATCAGACCGGATCAGGTGTCCGGCTCCGTTGCCCGAAGACCCAACGGACTCGTTGCTGATGAAGATGCTGGTCCCGGCGCCGTACCAGGCGCCGGAAAGGAAGGCCAAGAAGAAGAGCAAGGAGGCCAGAAGTGGCCTCCGCCATAAAGATACTTTGGACGCACCGTCCGAAGAAACTGAAGTCCCCTCCTCTCATGGGGGAGATGAGGACGGGGAGGAGGAAGAGGTGGAAAGCGATTCTCCCCTCAAGGGGAGGAAGAAAAGAGCGGCGGCCGGAGATCCGAAGACGGGGGCATCCAAGAGGCCAAAAATGATCCTCCCAGATGATTCGGATACGGACACCGAAGAAGCCCCCGAATGGCGCCCCAGGGACAAGTCGCCGGCAAAATCGTAAGGGCCAAAGGATATTTCAAGTATCCGGACTTTTAAGATTATTGCATGACCTATTTGTGTTTTTCTCCAGCCCTGTCCGCGACATCCCCAACCCTTCGCTGTCGGAAGGGAACTCTCTGTCAGCAGGTATGGCAGAGAGCGACTCGCCCCAAGCTCCTACGCCCCCTACCATGGACGACACCGAGGTGCTGTCCCGAAGAACCTCTCCAAGCCGTGGAGAGGTAAGGGAGGCGGCCAACATGGCGTCCGGAGGCGAGGCCCTGGCTACCGAAAACATGGGGAGTACAATCCCCCAGTCGACCGAGGGCGGGGGCGCCGATCAGTCCGGCGTGTAGCCGGAAACCATTCCGGAGGCCGACATGGCTCCGGAATCAAGCAAGCCAACCCCTTCGAAGAAGGGGGGAGCATCAGCTCTAGCGGCGACCTCCGCTAATCCGTAGGCGCGGAACACACTGATGGAGGCACTACAACATGCCTCTATAGTTGAAGAGCACCGCACCCTCATGGGTGTGGTTGCAGAGAAAGTTCAGTCCGCCAAGAGCGGGCTGAACAAAGCCTTCATCAGCCTACTAACAGGCCTTGAGGTATGTAATATAGTGTTTTTGACCGCATTTTATATGAAAATATGCCTGTATATAGATAGTAGCCCCTGAGACTCTGTTCGGTTCTCTAAAAAAGGGCCGAATAGAGGATCAAATATTCGCTGGAGAACTTACTTGTCTATTTTATGAAACAGGCTTCATTGTTAGCGGCGACCGCACAGGCCGCCGAAGTGGCCGAGCTCAAGGAGAAGCCGAAGCTCGCGGAAGATGAGATCGGCCGTGTTAATAAGCGGTTCGATGGGGCACAAGGTATGTTTCTTTTTTTTTAAGTTTTCATACAAGCCTAAATGAACACGCAAACTTAGAGGTGAAGCTCATATGTTGCTATGTGTGTTACTGTAGGCAGCGCAACCGAGGTGGAAACAATCAAGAGTGCCCTGGCCGAAGCCGAGAAGGAGGCGAAGGCGAGCAAAGTAGCCGCTGACAAAGCGGCTGCGGATTTGAAGACCGAACAGGTCGCTCGCCGCCGGGTTGAGGAGAGGGTGAACGAGGTCGGGCAGGAGCTCAAAGATGCCGCCCTCAAGTGTGAATCCCTCGAGGAGAAGAGTAAGGCCCTAGAGGCCGATCTTGCCAAGGCCCGTCAAGAGGCGGAAGAAGCACGGGCAGAAACCCGGGCCGCTCCGGAGGAGATTCGTCAAGCCGGAAATATAGCGGCTGGTAAGCCTTTTCCCTTGCAAAGTAATTTTGGCGGTCAGAGATATATCTTGCTGACTTGCCTACGGAGTTCTCCAGACGCCTTTGCGGATCTTCCAAGGAGTGCCGCCGACGCCGCGCATTTCTTCCGGGCCCAGGAGGGGAATTCAACGGAGAAGCTCTTCTGGTCACAGTTCCTGGCACCGGAGCATCCGGCGCTTTTGAGTAACCAGATGAAGCAATTTGCCGAGCTGCACATGCTATCCGGTTTGGCCATGCGGGACATCATAATCCGGCTGTGGCCTACCGAGGCCTTGCCGAGTAGCTACTTCGGCCTGTTGAAGCGACTCGTAGATGCGCTGCCCCGGATTGATGCCGTAAAGCGCTCTGCCTGCATAGAGGGTGCGCGGATGGCCTTCGCCCGTGTCAAGATGCACTGGGTGAAGATGAAGGCGGCCAAGGTGGCAGTCAAAGGCCCACCCGAAGGAAAGGGTCACCGCCAGCCGGAGCGGTACTTCGATGACGTACTGGAAGGTGCCCGTCTGATAGAGGGCCAGTGTGCAAAGGACATCATGTTTGAATGAATCTGTCGGAGCCGCCCAGGCGTCGTTTGTAAAAAACAAGGCCGTTTGTATTATATTTATTTATTTGTCTGAAATATTTTCCTCCTGTGCGGCCGTTTTTATCTCTGAAAGTTTGCCAGTCGTCGGCTTCTACCCCCTCGTAGATAGTACGGGGGTGTTCGGAAAAACGTATGATCACTCTTGACCCAACGTCTTGGTCCATAGAGGAGGTGACTTACGTAGTGAACCAGGCAATCAGACTTTGTGGCTTTATCACTTTCACTTAGCCATAGGAGTTTGACAGTGGGGCTAAGTACTAGCCCCTGGTGCGCATGCGGCTGTCCAAGTAGGGATGCCTTAGACCCGTGACCGAGCCGAAGCTGGTCCTTCGTGTAATATGGAGAAAATCGCAAGAGATTATCAAGTCGCCGAATTGCTGACCAGCTCTTGCCATATCATGACAGTCAGTTTTCGGCTTTCTCTACTGAGGTGTTTGACCGGGCTAGCCGGAAACACAATCGCAGTAGTTCTCCCTTTACTACCTTAGCCGAACAAACGGAACATAAGGTGGTAACCACAGGAGCCGGGCAACCCAACTATTGACCAAAGACATGATTCGGAGCCGATGCATATAATGCTATATTCGGGACGCCGAAGTGTACTATAAAAGTATTCGGACTTTTTGTTTTCGTAAAACGTATATGTTGCCGGATAGAGCCCCTGGCGATTTAAATCATACTAGGGCCATGCTGAAGTAAATAGGGAATATAGAGTAGTGAATAGGCCAATACCGAACAGGGTCATGGGCAAAGCTGTTTCCATTATAGTCTGATTTATACGTCAAAACGCATTTGTACAGAGGATGCCATAAGCGTCAAGGCTTTTGTACATGCCAAGCGTTTCATAACAAGGGGAAAGCTCCACACAGGTCCTAAAAAAAGGATGATCTTGAAGATCCTTTGGGTATCCTGCCGCACGTCTGCGTCGCTTTTCACCTTTGAGGGAGGTTCCTTGAGTGGAATAGCCCATGGTTATCTTGAAGAAACCAGGCTGGGGAAGAGTCCTTGTACGCCCGTAGAGTAGGCATGTATTGAGGTACCTGTGGTAGAAAAAAGAAAGAAAAGAAAAAAGGGGAGAGGCAAGGTCATATAGGGTTGAAACCGCATTATGGACCTGTCCGGATGGTGCCCCCTTTGATGCCCAAGGTATTTCAAGTGCATAACGATGCATACGAGGTACAGATGCTGCGGGTATGTGAAGCAATCGACGGAGGCGGAACTGCTAGTCTACCTCTGGCATGGCCGAGCTGTCATCGTTTAGGATGGTCCGGACTCGTTTAACATGGTCCGGAGGCTTAATGGCCGATGAGGTGTGCGGTTTGATAGAGCCGCTTTGTGCCTCGGCTGCCAGGGCCGCAGTATGCTCCTCTGTGCAGAGGGAGCGCTCTGTATTTCCATTAACTGTAATAACGCCGCGGGGTCCAGGCATTTTTAGCTTTAAGTAAGCGTAATGCGGGACCGCATTGAAGCGGGCGAAGGCGGTTCTTCCAAGAAGTGCGTGATAACCACTGCGGAAGGGGACGATATCGAAGATCAAGTCTTCGCTTCCGAAGTTGTCCGGTGAACCGAAGACTACTTCCAATGTTATTGAGCCCGTGCAACGGGCCTCTACACCAGGTATTACCCCTTTAAAGGTGGTTTTTGTGGGCTTGATTCTTGAAGGATCAATGCCCATTTTGTGAACAGTGTCCTGATAAAGCAGATTAAGGCTACTACCACAATCCATCAGGACTCGCGTGAGGTGGAATCCATCGATAATGGGACCGAGTACCAAAGTTGCCGAACCTCCATGACGGATACTGGTCGGGTGATCCCTTTGATCGAATGTGATCAGACAAGCCGACCATGGGTTGAATTTTGGGGCGACTGGCTCTACGGCATAGACGTCCCTTAGCGCACGATTGCGCTCCCTATTGGGGATATGTGTGACGTATATCATATTCACTGTTTTGACTTCGAGGGGAAATTTCTTCTGTCCCCCTGTGTTCGGCAGGCGAGGCTCTTCATCGTCTTCCTCGCTGGGTGGCCCCGTCTCCTTGTGTTCGGTATGTAACTTACTAGCCTGTTTAAAGACCCAACAATTTCTGTTGGTATGGTTAGCAGGCTTGTTATGGGTGCCGTGGATATTGCAAGGTCGGTCAAGTATCTTCCTTTAAATGGCTTCTTCCGCTGACCGGATTTGGAGCCACTGAATCCGGCGTTGACCGCCGTATCTTCGGTATCCGCATTGTTACTTCGACGCTTGTGTTTATTGCATCGTGGTCTGCTGTTGCCATCTCTGGCTTCGGAAGTGTCGGGGTCGCTGGCGCTGTTGCTTCGACGAGCTAGCCAGCTATCTTCTCTCGCGCAGAAGCAGGTCATGAGTGCGGTAAGGGCTGCCATGGACTTCGGTTTTTCTTGACCGCGGTGTCGGGCGAGCCACTCGTCCCGGATGCTGTGTTTAAAGGCCGCAAGGGCTTCGGCGTCCGGACAATCAACAATTTGGTTCTTTTTAATTAGGAACCTGGTCCAGAGCTTCCGGGCTGACTCTCCGGGCTGCTGGACAATGTGACTGAGGTCATCGGCGTCCGGAGGCCGGACATATGTACCCTGTAAGTTGTCATGAAAGGCATCTTCCAAGTCTTCCCAGCTGCCAATGGAGTTTTCTGGGAGGCTGTTTAGCTAGTGCCGAGCTGGTCCCTTTAATTTTAATGGGAGGTATTTGATGGCATGGAGATCGTCACCGCGGGCCATGTGGATATGGAGAAGAAAGTCTTTGATCCAGACTGCGGGATCTGTTGTTCCATCATATGATTCAATATTTACGGGTTTAAACCCTTCTGGGAACTCGTGCTCCATTACCTCATCGGTGAAGCATAAGGGGTGTGCGGCGCCTCTATATCGGGCGACGTCACGAAGGAGTTCGGAGGACGTCCGTATGCGGTTTTCAGCCCAGGTGAGGTTGTGTTGATCGCGCTGGGCCTGATGGCCGTCTTCTCGCGTTGGGGCACGTCCCCTTGACCCATAGATTGATCTGGCTTGGCCTGCTCTATTATCCAGGTCCTGCCGTAGGTCGTAGGTGTAATCTGGGGCCGCTGTCCCCCTGCCTTTACGGCGGGGTAGTGCAGGCTGGTGTTCGGCTTGAGTTGCTGTTCTATCCCGGCCACGCGGTGGTCGGTCTGGCTTGTCAGCGTAATTGTGTTTTGATAGTACTGGTTCAATGGCCTCGTCGTCAAATTGCGGCAATAGCCATCGCTTCGGATAGCTCTTTGTTGGCGCTCAAGGCCGTATTCCTCAGCAGCTAGGACCTGGGTCCATATATCATTGAGTGTATCCTATTCGGCTTGAAGCCATTGCTGCTTCCTCTTCAGGCTCCTCGCAGTTGCGATGAGCTGTCGCTTAAAGTGTTCTTGCTCGAGGGGTTCCTCTGGCACGATGAAATCTTCGTCGCCGAGGCTTGCTTCGTCTTCGGAGGGCGGCATATAATTGCTGTCCTCTGAGTCCTCGTTCTCGACTGGCTCGTCAGGGTCGACTTGCCCTTCCTCCCTATCATCCTGTTCGGATGTTGGTCTGACGGGGGCGTCTGGGTCTTCGGCGTTCTCCGGAGTGTTATTGTTTCCGGTGCCGGTATTGCTGTCTTTGCCGCGGCGTGATTTTGAACGGTGTCGCTGACGCCGCCGCTTTGGTGGTTCATCAGTAGTATTGTCCTTGATCGGATCCTTGCTGCCTTCACCGCCATCCTCTTTTCGTGTATCCACCATGTATACGTCGTATGTGGAGGTGGCCGTCCAGCGTCCGGTATGCGGCGGGTTTTGGCGTTGTTCATCTCCTGCATCGATGTCCATACCGTCGATGTCTTCGGAGTTGTAATCAAGCATGTCGGTTAAGTCCTCGACAGTGGGTACAAAGTGGGTGGTGGGTGGGACGTAAAATTCCTCGCTCTCAGCCCCTAGTCCGGGCTGGGCGTAGTTCGGACGTGATTCCTCTGTAATGACGAGGGATCGCATTAAGTCCAGAGCATCGCTTAAAGGCGAGGTTTGGCCAGGGAGACAAAAGTCTTTAGCGCCAGGCGAGGTGAAAGCCTCCTGACCATGCTCATCAGTCGCAGATCTTGAGAGTTCGGAGTTAGAGTCCGGGGACAAGTCCGGCTCTCCAGTAATAGGGGAAATTCGGTTTGACTCTGGGCCAACCGGTGACACTATCCCTTCTGGATCTGCAGTAGCAAGCTCCATGGTTGCCGAGGGTCCGACGGGCTCTAGACTCCCATCTTCGGATTCTGCAGTTTGCTTCGGATCTAAGGCCAGAGCGGTGGTCGAAGCCGTGAACCCTTTGAAGATCAAGTCTTCTAGGATATCAGCGACATAATTTAGATTCCCAAAACTGATCGGATGACCAGGGGCGTAGCTGTCGATCTGTTCGAGGTGGCCAATCGAGTTGGCACGCAGCGCGAAGCCGCCGAACATGAAGATTTGGCCGGGGAGAAAAGTGTCCCCTAGAACAGTATTGTTGTAGATGATCGATGGAGCCATCGAACCTTCTGTCGACGGCACAGTGGAACTCTCAATGAAAGCACCAATGTCGGTGTCAAAACCGGGCGATCTCAGGTAGGGGATCCCGAACTGTGCGTTTGAGGATCGAAGGTAACATGAGGCAGGGAACACGATGTTTACCCAGGTTCGGGCCCTCTTAATGGAGGTAATACCCTACTTCCTGCTTGATTGACTTTGATGAGTATAAGGGTTACAAGAGTTGATCTACCTCGAGATCGTGGTGGCTAAACCCTAGATGTATAGCCTGTATGATTTGTGATCTGATCTATGGACTAAACCCTTCGGTTTATATAGGCACCGGAGGGGGCTAGGGTTGTACAAAGTCGGTTTACAGAGAAAGGAATCTTCATATCGAACGCCAGGCTTGCCATCCACGGAAAGGAGAGTCCCATCCGGACACGGGGGAAGGCCTTCAATCTTGTATCTTCACAGCCCATCAGTCCGGCCCACGTCAAGTAGCCCGGACGCCAGAGGACCCCATAGTCCAGGACTCCCTCAGTGTGCGAGGGAGATAAAATGCAGAATGCTACACAATGAACCAATCCCTCTTCCCATAATACAAGAGTGTTTTGAACACTGGTGTACTGTACAAAACGTTCTTATATTATGGGACGGAGGGAGTAGCTGTTAATGTAAGTACAGTGATAGACGACGTTCAGTCCTTACAAGAGGACTGCAGAGCTAAACCTCTTCAAAAGCATTGGGTTGATTCTAAATTTATGTAAGAGTCCATACGGATCTTATAATGTCTACCAAATGGACGATAACGAGGCTAACATGTGCAGTGATGCTACATAATCAACTAGCTATGAAAGTAAGTATGGTTATACAGGGCAAGAGGTACTCACAAGAGCAATGCAGTGCAGTATAGTTGCGAGATTCTGTGGTCCCTTGAGAATGAATATTCTTTTGCTAACAGTTTTCGTACAAGTGAGACGTTAAGGCAAATGCAGAAATGTAGTTCAAATTGTGATGTGATATCATAGACAGTACCTTACGCTACAGACAAGACCAATGTGTAACAAGATTATTCCAGTCACTGTCTGATAAATGTAGCACCAGAAACTTTACAGAAATTTCGTTTAGAGGCTTGCCATCGAAGTGCGCTTGCCTCAGGTAGGAACAATACTTCACCAACGAGTGCTTGAAAAGCGCAACCAACCCTTGCTCATCTTGACAATCCAGTTTGGTCCTCGCCTATTTAAAAGAATGAAATCTTGTGTCTTCTGTCAGCAGAAACATATGCAGTAATTACCATGAATAACATTAGTACATTACTTACGCGTAAGTTGCGGAGGAAGACTGGAAATTGTTCTGTGTCTACGGTATAATCTTTTCATGAAGGAAAGATGCGCACAAAGTTCCTGACAATAATATAAGCTTCGTCTTCTAAACTGGGAAGAAATGGAACAGGGGTCCTATTTGCTGCAATTGGGGCTCTCTCTGGTTCGAAAAGGGATTTGGCAACTGGATTTGGTGTACTCTTTGCTGGAATGGGGGTTTTGCGTCGTAGAGCTGGTGCTATGTCAACTGGCATCATCATACTGTTTGCTGCAGTTGGGGTCTGCTGAGTTGGGGCATCAGAGATGACCATTGTAGTAGGGCTAGAGTCTGCTAGAGTTGGGGCCGTGTTTTGTGGGTCAGGTGATATTGCAACTACACCTAATGGGCTATTTGATTTATCAGGTGTCACTACCTTGTCTAAATACTTTGCTCATGCTCCTCCGCGATCAGCAATTGCCATCTTCCTTTTGAACGTCTGATACACAAGAACAACATTTGAATGGATAAATATGGTATGATGATAGATGGAATATGTACTGAAAATGGATAGGCAGGGCGTATTCACATACACGATTGTAAACTAAGCTAATGGCAGTGCAACAAAGTAGAAGCAATGCAAAGCATCAGTTGCAAGATATGTGCGACCAATATAACCTTGGAAAGTTAGAGCAAGCACCTTGATGGGCGAATAAGATAGGGCATCTGCCTCTGACTCCTCCACTAGGGAGCTACATTAACTTAGGTCTCCCTCTAGCTCAGAATCACTGTTAGGATCATATTCTGAGCATGAATCTGTAGGTGGAGAGCATTTGCATTGCATTGCATCCAGACTTGATTTCAGTCCCTTAATGCTAAGTTTGACAGCCATGGCATTGTTCTGCTTTATTCTTTTCATGCGTGCAAGCTCATAATCATTATGATGCTGTTCAGAATCTGAGATTCATGAAAACATAAAAAGTAGTCAGATTATCTATGGAATGCATTGCGGATTCAACTCGAAGAGTGTCTCCCTATAAACCCCTGCATAAGCAAAGTTCACCCCCAACCGTGCTGACCAAACCACACACGGAAATACAAACCTCTTATGTCTCTATAACAGGCAGACACTCATTTCAAAACTGAAGTAGGAACATAAGAATCATATCAAATTCGTATTTGAACAAATAAACTGTAACACCCCCTTGTAATAAACTCTGTGACACTCTGTTAAAACTGCCAAGTCATGATCATTTGCAGTGCCAAGTCATGAGGGTTAATGATCCAATTCAAATCCACATCTGAAAATCAACTCAAATTCAAAGGTGAATTATAAAGTTGATCAAACACTGTTGGGAAAATGTTCATTAAATGGCAAATAATTCAGGAACATTTCTAAAATCAAAATCAAAATATTTGGAGTTGGGCAAGTGACTCAAACAAGATGAAACAGCACCCAAAACAGCAATATTAATTCATTTAAAATCATTACAGATTCAAATGAACTCCAAAAACTGTCCAAACCACTTTTTGGTGAGAGATAATATTGCATTGCAATATTTGGGGACAGCTCTCACATTTTACAAAAGTGTGGGAATGCCCTAATTAAATCGAAACAGAAAAGGTTAAAAGAAAAAGAGAAACAAAAACAGAAAATCAAAAGCGGGACACTGTGCACTGGGCCTTAGTGCACAGTGCCCCGAGTCGCGGCCCAGCAGGCCCACCTCGTCTCTCTCCCTCACGTGTCGTCGTCTTCCTGGCCGAGCGCCCGCGCTCCGGTCGCCGCGCGACACGACGACGACCCCGACGCCCGTGGTCGCCGCGAGTGGATAAGAACGGCGCCCGTCCACTTCCCCTGGTCCTCCCCGTCATTCCTCCTTCAGCCATGCTCGCCTCGCTTCTCCTTCCCCCTCAGATCCGGGAGCAGCCGGACGCGGCCGCCGCCGCTCGACGCCGTGCTCGCGGCTACCGGCCTCGCATCGCCTCGTCGAGATGTCCCTCGCCTCCGCCGTGGTCGACCGCGTCGCCTGAAGCTCTCTGGTGGAGCAGGGGAGCTCCACAGGCGTCGTTCTTCTCCGCCCCCTTTGCTTCGGTCGCCGGCGCCTCTCCGTCGATCCCCGGCGCAGCAGCTACTAAACCACTCGCCGGGCCTACGTGTGAGCCTGCACGGTGAGCTTCTCCCCCTCCTCTCTCTCGCTGCGCCATAGGAACCGCCGTAGCTAGCCGCCACCGTAGTCGTGCTTTGGCCGCCGCCGACGAGCTCGTGCTCGTGGCCATGGCCGCTTCCGTGCTTGGCTAAGCACCGCGCTGTGCTCCTGGCAACCCCGGGAGTCGAACGCGCACTCGCACGTACCCCCTCGAGCCGCGCAGCCGCGATCCCGTCCAGGCCCGAACTCCGTCGCCGCTACGGCTCGACGTCGGCGCGTTTCCGACCTTCCCCCACTCGTTTTGACGCCGTAGATGGATGCGCGAGCTTCTTAGCTTTCGAACGCACCCAAGCCCGGCTCGAACCGAGCCCTATAGCTCGATTCCGGCCAACTCCGGCGACGCGCCGCCGTGCGATTTGGTCGCCGGCGACCAGCCGCCGGCCCCGCTGACGTGGCACAGGCGGGGCCCACCCCTGGGTCACTGACCCGTGGGTCCCAGGGGCCCGGCCGGCCAGTTGACCAGTCAGCCTTGCTGACTGGACCGGCCCAGCCGCTGACAGGCGGGCCCCACCTCCCTGATTAATTAATTAAAACATTTTAGAAATAAAAATAAACTAATTAACCTAATGTCTCACTGACATGTGGGGTCCACCCCCTAATTAATCCTGGTAATTAAACTGAATCACTGGTTAAAGAAACAGAGGCTGACATGTGGGTCCCACTGGACCCACATGTCATATTTGACTTAGTCAGCCGACTGTTGACTTGCTGACGTCAGCAGCGCGTCATGCTGACGTCATAATTCATTTTCTGATAAATAAAATAATTCCAGAAATTCAAATAATCTTTAAAAATTAATAACTTTTAAACCGTAGCTCGGATCGAAAAAGTTAAAACATGAAAGTTGCTCAGAACGACGAGACGAGTCTGATCGTGCCGTCTGTTTCTCCATCGGAACCTCCTACGTAGAAGAACTCGAAACTCCGGACCCGAATCCGACAGATGAATAGTGCACACACGTCGGATATTAAATCCCAGAATAATTCTAAAAATAACTAAAATGACTCAGATGCATATTCAGGCAACCCTGCACTGCATCATAGCATAGCACGCACTGTGTGGCATATGATTGCATATTGTTTACCTGTTTCCTCCCCCTCTTCTCTCTCGATAGACCCCGATGCAGACGTAGCTCCAGACGCAGACGCAGCTCCGGAGTACGACTACGTTCCCGACGACACCCCTGAAGACCTTGCCCTTGCCCCAGAGCAAACAGGCAAGCACCCCCATTTTGAGCATGCCTATATCGCCTATTCTCTTCTCTCTTATGCTTGCATTAGAACTGCTACTGCTACTGTTTTCCTATATCTGCTGCATAGCCTGATTATTGTACCCTGCTTTGTTACCTTACCGGTTATCCTAGACTGCTTAGTATAAGGTGGGTAGAGACACGACCGAGACCCCCCCACTTGATCCCGACTGCCCTGCTGGACATCAGAAGACCCGATCATCGGGATTGAAGACTAGACCATGGCACCGCACATCACTTCCCCTTAGTTGCCGACACTGCTGGGTTATCATCGAGTGCCGAGGGTGATACCTCGTCAGCACTTCTGATGTTAACCTTGTAGGTTAGTTACTCGGTCGTGGTAAGCGAGGGTGAGTCCTTCTACACCACCTCCGATAACGACGTCGTCGCGCAACTCCTCAAGGTGGACCTCAAGGGTGATTCCTCCTTCGTTCACCTTGATGATAACATCGAGCGGGAATTCCATCGAGGGTGATTCCTCGGGGTTCCCTTCGGTGTCAGACACACAGTTACCTTGGATATTATGACTTGCACTAAACTATGATACTAAAGACGGGTCGGCCCTGAGGGGTACCCGCGCGAGCTTAACGCGAAGTGATGTGGAGTCGGGTTGACCTGGATGGTGCCCGCGAGATAACTACGAGGCGTGGCCGGGCATTCTTAGCCCTTGCCGCAAGTCCTCGAGACGGGGCGACGGGGTCACATCGATCGTGAGTCTCTGCTCGTTTCCGCGCGCTTCTAATCCACTACGGTTTGGATATTTGATCCGAGGGGCCTCTGGCCCGATAGCACTAACCATCACGTGGGCATAGTATGGGCGTTCTGCGTCGTACACATCAGCCGAAGCTTGTTTGACGTCAGTAAGGAGCGGCGCACGCCGAGTTGGACTGGTAACGCAACCGCGCTTGTATAAGGGGTTGCTAGGTCTGCTCTCGGTGGCCCCGTAACGTGCAGGAGTTCCCGGGGTGATGGCCCAAGACCCCTGGGGGCATAGGTTTAGTCCGGCGTGCTGACCTCTCTTATAAGCCTAGGTCGGGTTGCGGCGTGTTGCTTAGCCGAGGCCGGGCATGACCCAGAAAAGTGTGTCCGGCCAGAGTTAAGTGAGCGTGGTGGGTAAGTTGGTGCACCCCTGCAGGGAAGAAACTTCTATCGATAGCCTGTCCTACGGTGACGGACACTCGGAGTTGTATCCCGATCGGTACAACTAGAACATGTGATGAGAATTGGATAGTACGGCTCTGGGATTGCTTTCTCGCAGGGAGTCGAGAAAGGATCTCAGGTCGAGGTTGATGATATTACTACTACTACTTTACATTATGTTCATCTGCTCTCTCCTGATGCTGCAAGACTGTCGAAGATTGTTGAAGATGCTAGTCTTCGATAGGACTAGGCTTTCCCCCTCTACTCTGGCATTTCTGCAGCCCAGTCCACATATATAGCCATTCCTTTGACAATGATGCATATGTAGTGTAGATCCTTGCTTGCTGAGTACTTCGGATGAGTACTCACGTTTGCTTTATTTTCTTTTTCCCCCATTTTCCATTTGATGCCACCAGACGACGGAGCCCCTGAGCCAGAAGCCTCAGCCGATGACCAGTACTACTATCCGCCTGGCGAGTACTACTACTACGAGGAGCCGTTCGACGACCAGGAGTAGGATCGGAGGGTCCAGGGTAGGAGGCCTACGCCTTTCGATCGTAGTATTTTTATTTTACCCCGCCTCTGTGAAGGCTTATCTCTCTCTCTCTCTATGTAATATATCTGTACTCAGATATCTAATGCTTCCGCTGACACTTGTATGCCATCGAGCTATGTATTCGAGCCCTCGAGGCCCTGGCTTGTAATATAAAGCTTGTATGATTTTATTTATTTTTAGAGTTGTGTTGTGATATCTTCAAGTGAGTCCTTAGGCTTGATCGTGCGCATTTGCGTGTATGATTAGTGCACGATTAAGCCGGGGTCGTCACAGTAAACTAAGGAATTATGAGTGGAATAATGTTTAGCTTCAAGGGTGGAGTGCTGGTAGTGCGACACAAAGCAAGTAGGCAGATTGTATTCCATGTAAAAGATCGTAGTATATGTAAAAGGTGGAAATGACACTTTCTTTCTATGCAATGCAGTGTTCGTTGCCCACACTATTGGGGAGCATAGTACTTCAATAGTTTTCCTACGATCACGCAAGACCTATCTAGGTGATGCATAGCAACGAGCGGGAGAGTGTGTCCACTTACCCTCGTAGACCGAAAGCGGAAGTGTTTATCAATGCGGTTGATGTAGTCGTACGTCTTCACGATCCGACCGATCCTAGCACCGAACGTACGGCACCTCCGTGTTCAGCACACGTTCAGCTCGATGACGTCCCTCGTACTCTTGATCCAGTTGAGGCTGAGGGAGAGTTTCGTCAGCACGACGGCGTGGCGACGGTGATGATGAAGTTACCGGCGCAGGGCTTCGCCTAAGCACTACGACGATATGACCGAGGTGTGTAACTGTGGAGGGGGGAACCGCACACGGCTAAGACAAACCTTGGGGTGCCTTTGTAGTGCTCCCCTCCCCGGTATATAAAGGAGGGAGGGAGGAGGCGGCCGGCCTAGGGGGCGCGCCAAGCATAGGGAGTCCTACTAGGACTCCCAAGTCCTAGTAGGATTCCCTTTCCTATTCGGAGTAGGAGAGAAGGAAAGAGAGGGAGAGGGAGAAGGAAAGGGGGGCCGCACCCCTTGTCCAATTCGGTTTGGGCAAGGGGGAGGTGCGCGCCACCTCTTGGCCCTTCTCCCCTCACTCCACTAAAGCCCAATAAGGCCCATTACTTCCCCCGGTGAATTCCCGTAACTCCCCGGTACTCCGAAAAATACCCGAATCACTCGGAACCTTTCCGATGTCCGAATATAGCCTTCCAATATATGAATCTTTATGTCTCGACCATTTCGAGACTCCTCGTCATGTCCATGATCTCATCCGGGACTCCGAACAAACTTCGGTCATCAAATCACATAACTCATAATACAAATCGTTATCGAACGTTAAGCGTGCGGACCCTATGGGTTCGAGAACTATGTAGACATGACCGAGACATATCTCCGGCCAATAACCAATAGCGGAACCTGGATGCTCATATTGGCTCCCACATATTCTACGAAGATCTTTATCGGTCAAACCGCATAACAACATTCGTTGTTCCCTTTGTCATCGGTATGTTACTTGCCCGAGATTCGATCGTCGGTATTATCATACCTAGTTCAATCTCGTTACCGGCAAGTCTCTTTACTCGTTCCGTAATGCATCATCCCGTAACTAACTCATTAGTCACATTGCTTGCAAGGCTTATAGTGATGTGCATTACCGAGAGGGCCCAGAGATACCTCTCCGATACACGGAGTGACAAATCCTAATCTCGATCTATGCCAACCCAGCAAACACCTTCGGAGACACCTGTAGAGCATCTTTATAATCACCCAGTTACGTTGTGACGTTTGATAGCACACAAGGTGTTCCTCCGGTATTCAGGAGTTGCATAATCTCATAGTCTGAGGAACATGTATGAGTCATGAAGAAAGCAGTAGCAATGAAACTGTAACAATCATAATGCTAAGCTAACGAATGGGTCTTGTCCATCACATCATTCTCCTAATGATGTGATCTCGTTCATCAAATGACAACACATGTCTATGGTTAGGAAACATAACCATCTTTGATAAACAAGCTAGTCAAGTAGAGGCATACTAGGGGCACTTTGTTTTGTCTATGTATTCACACATGTACTAAGTTTCCGGTTAATACAATTCTAGCATGAATAATAAACATTTATCATGAAATAAGGAAATAAATAATAACTTTATTATTGCCTCTAGGGCATATTTCCTTCAGTCTCCTACTTGCACTAGAGTCAATAATCTAGTTCACATCGCCATGTGATTTATCACCAATAGTTCACATCACCATGTGATTAACACCCATAGTTCACATCGCCATGTGACCAACACTCAAAGGGTTTACTAGAGTCAGTAATCTAGTTCACATCGCCATGTGATTAACACCCAAAGAGTACTAAGGTGTGATCATGTTTTGCGTGTGAGAGAAGTTTAGTCAACGGGTCTGCCATATTCAGATCCGTATGTATTTTGCAAATTGCTATGTCAACAATGCTCTGCATGGAGCTACTCTAGCTAATTGCTCCCACTTTCAATATGTATCCAGATTGAGACTTAGAGTCATCCGGATCAGTGTCAAAACTTGCATCGACGTAACCCTTTACGACAAACCTTTTGTCACCTCCATAACCGAGAAACATATCTTTATTCCACTAAGGATAATTTTGACCGCTGTCCAGTGATCCACTCCAGGATCACTATTGTACCCTCTTGCCAAACTCATGGTGAGGTACACAATTGGTCTGGTACACAGCATGGCATACTTTATAGAACCTATGACTGAGGCATAGGGAATGACTTTTCATTCTCTTTCTATTTTCTGCCGTGGTCGGGTTTTGAGTCTTTACTCAACTTCACACCTTGCAATACAGGCAAGAACTTCTTCTTTGACTGTTCCATTTTGAACTACTTCAAAATCTTGTCAAGGTATGTACTCATTGAAAAAACTTATCAAGCGTCTTGATCTATCTCTATAGATCTTGATGCTCAATATGTAAGCAGCTTCACCGAGGTCTTTCTTTGAAAAAACACCTTTCAAACACTCCTTTATGCTATCCAGAAAATTCTACATCAATTCCGATCAACAATATGTCATTCACATATACTTATCAGAAAGGCTGTAGTGCTCCCACTCACTTTCTTGTAAATACAGGCTTCACCATAAGTCTGTATAAAACCATATGCTTTGATCACCTTATCAAAGCGTATATTCCAACTCCGAGATGCTTGCACCAGTCCATAGATGGATCGCTGGAGCTCGCACACTTTGTTAGCACCTTTAGGATCGACAAAACCTTCTGGTTGCATCATATACAACTCTTCTTTAATTAAATCCATTAAGGAATGCAGTTTTGACATCCATTTGCCAGATTTTATAAAATGCGGCAATTGCTAACCTGATTCGGACAGACTTAAGAATCGATACGAGTGAGAAAATCTCATCGTATTCAACACCTTGAACTTGTCGAAAAACCTTTTTTGACAATTCGAGCTTTGTAGATAGTAACACTACCATCACCGTCCCGTCTTCCTCTTGAAGATCCATTTATTCTCTATGGCTTGCCGATCATCAGGCAAGTCAACCAAAGTCCACACTTTGTTCTCATACATGGATCCCATCTCAGATTTCATGGCCTCAAGCCATTTTGCGGAATCTGGGCTCATCATCGCTTCCTAATAGTTCGTAGGTTCATCATGGTCTAGTAACATGACTTCCAGAACAGGATTACCGTACCACTCTGGTGCGGAACGTACTCTGGTTGACCTACGAGGTTCGGTAGTAACTTGATCTGAAGTTTCATGATCATCATCATTAACTTCCTCACTAATTGGTGTAGGGATCACAGGAACTGATTTCTGTGAAGAACTACTTTCCAATTCGGGAGCAGGTACAATTACCTCATCAAGTTCTACTTTCCTTCCACTCACTTCTTTCGAGAGAAACTCCTTCTCTAGAAAGGATCCATTCTTAGCAACAAAGATCTTGCCTTCGGATCTGTGATAGTAGGTGTACCCAACATTTTCTTTTGGGTATCCTATGAAGACGCACTTCTCCGATTTGGGATCGAGCTTATCAGGTTGAAACTTTTTCACATAAGCATCGCAACCCCAAACTTTAAGAAACGACAGCTTAGGTTTTTTGCCAAACCATAGTTCATACGGTGTCATCTCAACGGATTTAGATGGTGCCCTATTTAACGTGAATGTAGCTATCTCTAATGCATAACCCCAAAACGATAGTGGTAAATCGGTAAGAGACATCATAGATTGCACTATATACAATAAAGTACAGTTATGACGTTCGGACACACCATTATGCTGTGGTGTTCCAGGTGGCATGAGTTTGTGAAACTATTCCACATTGTTTTAATTTAAGGCCAAACTCGTAACTCAAATATTCTCCTCCACGATCAGATCGTAGAAATTTTATTTTCTTGTTACGATGATTTTCCACTTCACTCTAAAATTCTTTGAACTTTTCAAATGTTTCAGACTTATGTTTCATCAAGTAGATATACCCATATCTGCTCAAATCATCTGTGAAAATCAGAAAACAATGATACCCGCTGTGAGCCTCAACACTCATCGGACCGCATACATCAGTATGTATTATTTCCAATAAGTCAGTGGCTCACTCCATTGTTCCGGAGAACGGAGTCTTAGTCATCTTGCCCATGAGGCATGGTTCGCAAGCATCAAGTGATTCATAACCAAGTGATTTCAAAAGTCCATCCGCATGGAGTTTCTTCATGTGCTTTACACCAATATGACCTAAACGGCAGTGCCACAAGTATGTTGCACTATCATTATAAACTTTGCATCTTTTGGCATCAATATTATGTGTATCACTACGATCGAGATTCAATAAACCATTTATATTAAGTGTATGACTATAGAAGGTTTTATTCATTTAAATAGAACAACAATTATTCTTTCACTTAAATGAATAACCGTATTGCAATAAACATGATCCAATCATATTCATGCTCAACGCAAACACCAAATAACATTTATTTTAGGTTCAACACTAATCCCGAAGGTAAAAGGAGTGTGCGATGGTGATCTTATCAACCTTGGAATCACTTCCAACACACATCGTCACCTCGCCCTTAACTAGTCTCTGTTTATTTTGCAACTCCCGTTTCGAGTTACTACTCTTAACAGCTGAACCAGTATCAAATACCGAGGGGTTGCTATAAACACTAGTAAAGTACAGATCAATAACATGTATATCCAATATACCTTTGTTCACTTTGCCATCCTTCTTATCCGCCAAGTATCTAGGGCAGTTCCACTTCCAGCGACCATTTCCTTTGCAGTAGAAGCACACAGTTTCAGGCTTGGGTCTAGCTTTGGGTTTCTTCATGGGAGTGGCAACTTTCTTGTCATTCCTTTTGAAGTTTCCGTTTCTTCCCCTTGCCCTTTTACTTGAAACTAGTGGTCTTGTCAACCATCAACAATTGATGCTTTTCTTGATTTCTACCTTCACCGATTTCAGCATCGCGAAGAGCTTGAGAATCGTTTCCGTTATCCCTTGCATATTATAGTTCATCACGAAGTTCTAGTAACTTAGTGATAGTGACTAGAGAACTCTGTCAATCACTATCTTATCTAGAAGATTAACTCCCACTTGATTCAAGTGATTGTAGTACTCAGACATTCTGAGCACATGCTCACTAGCTGAGCTATTCTCCTCCATCTTGTAGGCAAAGTACTTTGTCAGAGGTCTCATACCTCTTAACACGGGCATGAGCCTGAAATACCAATTTCAACTCTTGGGACATCTCATATGCTCCGTGGCGTTCAAAACGTTTTTGAAATCCCAGTTCTAAGCCGTAAAGCATGGTGCACTAAACTATCAAGTAGTCATCATACCGAGCTTTGTCAAATGTTCATAACGCCTGCATCTGCTCCTGCAATAGGTCTGTCACCTAGCGGTGCATCAAGGACATAATTCTTCTGTGCAGCAATGAGGATAATCCTCAGATCACGGACCAAGTCCGCATCATTGCTACTATCATCTTTCAACTTATTTTTCTCTAGGAACATATCAAAAAATAAACGGGGAGCTATATCACGAGCTATTGATCTAGAACATAGTTTGCTAATACTATCAAGACTAAGTTCATGATAAATTAAAGTTCAATTAATCATATTACTTAAGAACTCCCACTTATATAGACATCCATCGAGTCATCTAAATGATCACGTGATCCATATCAACTAAACCATGTCCGATCATCACGTGAGATGGAGTAGTTTTCAATGGTGAACATCACTATGTTGATCATATCTACTATATGATTCACGTTCGACCTTTCGGTCTCCAGTGTTCCGAGGCCATATCTGCATATGCTAGGCTCGTCAAGTTTAACCCGAGTATTCTGCGTGTGCAAAACTGGCTTGCACCCATTGTATGTGAACGTAGAGCTTATCACACCCGATCATCACGTGGTGTCTCGGCACAAAGAACTGTCGCAACGATGCATACTCAGGGAGAACACTTATACCTTGAAATTTTAGTAAGGGATCATCTTATAAAGCTACCGTCGAACTAAGCAAAATAAGATGTATAAAAGATAAACATCACATGCAATCAAAATATGTGACATGATATGGCCATCATCATCTTGTGCCTTTGATCTCCATCTCCAAAGTACCGTCATGATTTCTATCGTCACCGGCATGACACCATGATCTCTATCATCTTGATCTCTATCAACGTGTCGTCATATGGTCGTCTCGCCAACTATTGCTTTTGCAACTATTGCTATCGCATAGCGATAAAGTAAGGCAATTACATGACGCTTGCATCTTATGCAATTAAGAAACAACCATAAGGCTCCTGCTAGTTGACGATAATTTCAAAAACATGATCATCTCATACAACAATTTATATCTCATCACGTCTTGACCATATCACATCACAACATGCCCTGCAAAAACAAGTTAGACGTCCTCTACTTTGTTGTTGCAAGTTATACGTGGCTGCTATGGGCTTAGCAAGAACCGTTCTTACCTACGCATCAAAACCACAACAATTTTTCATCAAGTGTGTTGTTTTAACCTTCAACAAGGACTGGGCGTAGTCACACTCGATTCAACTAAAGTTGGAGAAACAGACACCCACTAGCCACCTGTGTGCGAAGCACGGCTGTAGAACTAGTCTCATGAACGTGGTCATGTAATGTCGGTCTGGGCCGCTTCATCCAACAATACCGCTGAATCAAAGTATGACATGCTGGTAAGCAGTATGACTATTATCGCCCACAACTTTTTGTGTTCTACTCGTGCATATAACATCTACGCATAGACTTGGCTCTGATACCATTGTTGGGGAACATAGTATTTCAACAGTTTTCCTACGATCACGCAAGATCTATCTAGGTGATGCATAGCAACGAGCGGGAGAGTGTGTCCACATACCCTCGTAGACCGAAAGCGAAAGCGTTTATCAACATGGTTGATGTAGTCGTACGTCTTCACGATCCGACCGATCCTAGCACCGAACGTACGGCACCTCCGTGTTCAGCACACGTTCAGCTCGATGACGTCCCTCGTACTCTTGATCTAGTTGAGGCCGAGGGAGAGTTTCGTCAAAACGACGGCGTGGCGACGGTGATGATGAAGTTACCGGCGCAGGGCTTCGCCTAAGCACTACGACGATATGACCGAGGTGTGTAACTGTGGAGGGGGGAACCGCACATGGCTAAGACAAATCTTGGGGTGCCTTTGGGGTGCTCCCCTCCCCCGTATATAAAGGAGGGAGGGAGGAGGCGGCTGGCCTAGGGGGCGCGCCAAGGATAGGGAGTCCTACTAGGACTCCCAAGTCCTAGTAGGATTCCCTTTCCTATTTGGAGTAGGAGAGAAGGAAAGAGAGGGAGAGGGAGAAGGAAAGGGGGGGGCGCATCCCTTGTCCAATTCGGTTTGGGCAAGGGGGAGGCGTGCACCACCTCTTGGCCCTTCTCCCCTCTCTCCACTAAAGCCCAATAAGGCCCATTACTTCTCCCGGTGAATTCCCGTAACTCCCCAGTACTCCAAAAAACACCCGAATCACTCGGAACCTTTCCGATGTCCGAATATAGCCTTCCAATATATGAATCTTTATGTCTCGACCATTTCTAGACTCCTCGTCATGTACGTGATCTCATCCGGGACTCCAAACAAACTTCGGTCATCAAATCACATAACTCATAATACAAATCGTCATCGAACGTTAAGCGTGCGGACCCTATGGGTTCGAGAACTATGTAGACATGACCGAGACATATCTCCGGTCAATAACCAATAGTGGAACCTGGATACTTATATTGGCTCCCACATATTCTACGAAGTTCTTTGTCGGTCAAACCGCATAACAACATACGTTGTTCCCTTTGTCATCGGTATGTTACTTGCCCGAGATTCGATCGTCGGTATCATCATACCTAGTTCAATCTCATTACCGGCAAGTCTATTTACTCGTTCCATAATGCATCATCCCGCAACTAACTCATTAGTCACATTGCTTGCAAGGCTTATAGTGATGTGCATTACCGAGAGGGCCCAGAGATGCCTCTCTGATACACGGAGTGACAAATCCTAATCTCGATCTATGCCAACCCAATAAACACCTTCGGAGACACCTGTAGAGCATCTTTATAATCACCTAGTTATGTTGTGATGTTTGATAGCACACAAGGTGTTCCTCCGGTATTCGGGAGTTGCATAATCTCATAGTCTGAGGAACATGTATAAGTCATGAAGAAAGCAGTAGCAATGAAACTGTAACGATCATAATGCTAAGCTAACGAATGGGTCTTGTCCATCACATCATTCTCCTAATGATGTGATCCCGTTCATCAAATGACAACACATGTCTATGGTTAGGAAACATAACCATCTTTGATAAACAAGCTAGTCAAGTAGAGGCATACTAGGGACACTTTGTTTTGTCTATGTATTCACACATGTACTAAGTTTCCGGTTAATACAATTCTAGCATGAATAATAAACATTTATCATGAAATAAGGAAATAAATAATAACTTTATTATTGCTTCTAGGGCATATTTCCTTCACACACATGATGGAAGAGATCACACAGAGAAATAGTATTCACTCATGTCTGCGGATCCAGTATTTTGAAATAGGGTGGTCCACCCTAAAAGAATATTGACAACAAATATGACAAGGCAAGCATAGATGTAGTGAATCAACCATTTACTTGTGAGCTTACTAGGACAAGTATGCAGAATTGTAACTGCAGTAAGAGACCATCCAAAATCTGAATCAAGAAGTTTGTCTAGAACTTATTGTTTGCAAGTAATCGACGTGAATAATTGGATATCATATCGAATGAGTAAGAAAGACAAGTAAAATTGTCAACAAACCTGGCCTGCAGTAGTAATCTGGGTCAATGTCACTACGACCAACAATCCAAAATGACTAGTGTTTGTTCCTAGGGCTGGAAATTTGAAACCCTGTGAACTTTACAGGTACTAAAGATTACTGAAATACATCTGAACCATTAAGTGTAGGTAGCACTCATCACACAACAAACCCTAATGACAGTCCTGCCTAATGAGCAATGAATCAATTAGAAAATGGGTGATGAGGAGTGGCTGCTGAGTGTTGAGGACGTATCTCAGGATAAATCGGGTTGGCTTAGTGGCTGCTGCACGCCTGAGCCCTGAACGGACTGGGAAGGTAGTCACGGCGACGCGCCCGGGCAGCGGTGACGCTGTTGGGCGAGCGGCTCCTGACCTCCTATTAGTCCGGCGTCTCCTCCTAGAGTCTTGCCGTCCGGGGACGGTAAGTCGCCGGCGAGGCAGGCGGCTGGGGGTGAGTAGAGATCGGAAGCGCAGCAGAACAGAGGGGAATCGGGGCCTGGGCCGACCCAAAATCCCAGATTGGGCCGCGGCCCACCGTGGGCACCCTGTAGAGATACACACCCGAGCGGCGAACATGCATTTTTGAAACTAAATTAGGAACATTTAGCTGACCAATTAAATGACTCTGTTTTAATAATATCATATTCGTATTTGAACAACTAAGCTTGTTTAGCTTGATGGGTGGAGCAGTGCTATTATGACATGAAGCACGTATGCTGATCGTATAGTGATCATAAAAGGGGGAAACCCTAAGCATTTTTTGAGCAAAAGAGGGTTTCCCCTCCGATTTCTATTAAAGAAACCACCACGGAACCAACATGATCAATTAAACCCGAAGCATGATCAATTAAACCCTATTATGATTGTGCCATGGCAGATTTAAAGCTGCAAACCGGAGAAATGCTATTTAGCTTCCATTGTTTGCTTCGAACTAAGAACTAAATTCTAAGAGCTGAAAAGAAAGTACACTAACCAAGTTACGATCTATTTTCTAGTTGAGATCAAAAAGTTGAGGAAATATGAAGTACCACCTCTCTTGCGGCGCCGTGTAGGCACCGGGGTGCGATGGCTGATGGTTGCGTTGAAGCAGATCTGCGACGGTAGAAGGGTGCGTCGGGGGATAAGTCCCGTTGCGGTGGACGAGAAGATCGTGTGAGCGGCCCCGGCAAAGAGGACGACGACGCTGATGAAGCGAGAGGACGCGATGCAAGGCTCTTGGTCTGTCGCTGTGGATGAGAAACGTCTATCTCTAGCAGTGGACGATGCGGTCTTGGTTGGCGCTCCGGCATGGTGGAGGACGGTGGTGATCGATGGGGTGGAGGACGGCGGCGATGGATGGGGTGGCGGACGGAGGAGGCTGGTGTGGGGATGGTGTTCTACGGTGTATGAATGGGAAAATGGAGGGAGAGGTACGGGGAACCATGTTTTTGGGACGCACCTGTCTGAAATATGGGAAATTTATGAACTTAGCCCCCGTTTAAAATTTCGACGTCTCATCGGTTGGGGATAGGACAGTAATCTCGCATCTCGCCAATATTTGCCCAGAGGGATTTCGGGTGAGGAGAGGGTGTTTTGGCGCCCACGGTTGGCGCCCACGGTGTATGAACGGGGCTGACAGGTAGGGCGGTTGTGTCATGTCTGAGTGAAGTTACAAACCTGCCCCTATTGAAAATATTTGCCTACATCGATTTCGGCCGAGTCGAGTTTGTTTTTCCTCCCACCGTGTAAATGGGGAAATGGAGGGAGAGACAGAGGTCTTTCGGACAAGCTTGAATCAAATGTGTTTTGCCGCCCATGTTTGGCGCCCACCCTGTCGGAATGGGCTCAGAGGCGGTCGTGTCACGTCTAATTGAAGTTACTAACCTACCGCTATTGAGAGCAATGGAAATCGGGCCGATGGATTGTCCGTGTAAGGGGTAGACAGTAATTTCCATCTCCCAAACACTTGGCTTCGGGTAGCCGACGTGGGAGTGGACATTTTGCCACTTCTTTCGAATTTTGGGACAATAAACATCCACGTTTACCCTGGCAACTAAATTCGAATCCATTTTGTATTCCTATACGAATCTTTATAAATCATTCTATGTGTTTTTATATATCTTCAAAAGCACGACAAAGATGTATTCCACTGTCATATATGAATATGATTTACAAATGCCGATACTCGAATTCAGAAGCTAGAATCCAGTTTAAGGTGAATTCGAATATTTGAAACCACTTTATGTCCAACTCAAGTGTCACATGCAGCATAATGTGTACTCCCATTTAGATATGTACACAAGCAATGTATCAAGATTCAAATACCGAGTCAATCAACCAATAATGTACAAAACTAACAGACATATAAACACTTATAGAGTATATGGATCAATAATATCAACTAACATACATAAGCCAGTCCGCTGTACTTTTTTTCGAGAAGAGCGTCCTTTTTTTAGTGAAGCTAGTACAACATCTTGGCCCTTTCCGATGCGTGCCACTTAAGGTCCATCTATACTACTATTATTGTTGAATGAGCATTCAGTCCGATTGGCATATTTGTAGCTCTGGCACAACAATCAAAATGAAATGTCTCAGTCTTATCAATTAATAAAGACTTGTGCTAAAAAAAATTACAAACCAAAAAACAAAAAACAATTATTACATGATCTCTAAAACAAATGGTTTGATCGGTTACATGAACAAACAACACAAAAGTTATTCAACGATGGAAAGAACATTTCACCTATGATTTACCAAGTGGGAATTTAATTTCCTTTTTTCCTTCAGGACCTTAACAATGCGGTCAGTCTCAGCTTGCTTCGTTTTGAAATCCACCAAATATTTAATGGTTGTCTTGAGTACTGCTTGTGATTGTGCTGTTTGCTTCCTCAACATGTCAACTTCATCTCTAAGTGCAGAAGCTGAATCTGTTTCTACCAATAGTTTAGCCTCTAGAGCATCAGCAGTTGGCAATTCATGATGCACGATTGGGCCGGTGCCACAGTTGTGGGATGATACAACGTCCATGGGGACCTCGCTCTTTGATCTTGGGCTAACCTGTTTTGCCATTAAAGTTCCGACTGGATTCCGAAAAGTTGAAGTTAGCAAAACATCTCAACTGGGAGTTATAACAGCAAACTAGTTAAACAAACAAGGAATTAAAGAGTTTCAATTGGATGCTGAAAAGTAGTTATTAACATCATAGTAACCGGTTGCAGCAGCAAAGCAGTTAAACAAACAAGTTTTGCAAAAGGTACCTGTTGTGGCATTGGAGTTTCTCTTGGATCCTGAAAAGTTGAGTAGCCATTAACGTGATTAGAGTAACCGGTTGCAGCAGCAAAGCAGTTAAACAAACAAGTTTTGCTAAAGGAACCAGTTGTGGCATTGGAGTTCCTCTTGGATCCTGAAAAGTTGAGTAGTTAGTAACTTGATTAGAGCAACAAGTTACAGCAGCAAACCTGTTACACAAATATATTTTTGAAAATGTACCTACTGTGCAATTGGACTTCCAATTGGATCCTGAAAACTTGAAGTTGGTAAGATGATTACAGCAACAAGTTACAGCAGCAAACCAGGTAAACAAGGAAGTTTTTGAAAACATACCTGTTGTGCCAACGGAGTTTCAGTTGGATCCTGCAAACTTGAATGTTAGCAATCATAAATAAAGTGTTGCAAGAGCCATAAGAAACTAACATCTGATGTCGCTTGAAGCTACGTCGGGTTTTTCCCCAAAGAGGAAGGGATGATGCAGCACAGCGGCGGTAGGTATTTCCCTCAGATATGAAACCAAGGTTATCGAACCAGTAGGAGAACCAAGCAACACAACATAAACAGCCCCTGCACACAAATAACAACACCTCGCAACCCGACGTGTTAAAGGGGTTGTCAATTCCTTTTGGGTAACAGCGCCAGAAATTGCGTGGACGGGATAAAATTGTAATAGATTGAAATAATAGATCGCAAATAAAATAAATAGAAATAAAACTCAGCGAGGTATTTTTGTATTTTTGGTTTAATAGATCTGAATAAAAAGAGCAAATAAAATAGATCGCAAAGCAAATATATGAGAAAGAAGACCCGGGGGCCATAGGTTTCGCTAGTGGCTTCTCTCGAGGAAAATAGCAAACGGTGGGTAAACAAATTACTGTTGGGCAATTGATAGAACTTCAAATAATTATGACGATATCCAGGCAATGATCATTACATAGGCATCACGTCCAAGATTAGTAGACCGACTCCTTCCTGCATCTACTACTATTACTCCACACATCGACAGCTATCCAGCATGCATCTAGTGTATTAAGTTCATGGAAAAACGGAGTAATGCAATAAGAACGATGACATGATGTAGACAAGATCCGTTTATCTATTGCGTAGATATAGATCCCATCTTTTTATCCTTAGTAGCAACGATACATACGTGTTGTTTCCCTTTCTGTCACTGGCATCAAGCACCGTAAGATCGAACCCACTACAGGGCACCTCTTCCCATTGCAAGATAAATAGATCAAGTTTGCCAAACAAAACCCAAATATCAGAGAAGAAATACGAGGCTATAAGAGATCATGCATATAAGAGATCAAAGAAACTCAAATAACTTTCATGGATATAAAAAGATATAACTGATCATAAACTCGAAGTTCATCAGATCCCAACAAACACACCGCAAAAAAGTTACATCATATGGATCTCCAAGAGACCATTGTATTGAGAATTCAGCAAGAGAGAGGAAGCCATCTAGCTACTAACTACGGGCCCGTAGGTCTACAAAGAACTACTCACGCATCATCGGAGAGGCACCAATGGAGGTGGTGAACCCCATCCGAGATGGTGTCTAGATTGGATCTGGTGGTTCTGGACTCTGTGGCGGCTGGATGAATATTTCGTCGACTCCCCTAGGGTTCTGGGATTTTTGGGGTATTTATAGAGCAAAGAGGCGGTCCGGGGGGCACCCGAGGTGGGCACAACCCACCAGGGCGCGCCTGGGCCTCCTGGCGCGCCCTGGTGGGTTGTCCCCTCCTCGGGACCCCAGGTGCAACCAGGGCCCAATATCTTCCTTCTGGTCCAAAAAAAATCTCCGTGAAGTTTCGTTGCATTTGGACTCCGTCTGATATTGATTTCCTGCGATGTAAAAAACATGCAAAAAACAGCAATTGGCACTTGGCACTATGTCAATAGGTTAGTACCAAAAAATGATATAAAATGACTATAAAATGATTATAAAACATCCAAGATTGATAATAAAACAGCATGGAACAATAAAAAATTATAGATACGTTGGAGACGTATCAGCATCCCCAAGCTTAACTCCTACTCGTCCTCGAGTAGGTAAGTGATAAAAACAGAATTTTTGATGTGGAGTGCTGTTCATCATGTCATATCATATTCTTTCTTTATCGCATGGACATTTGGACTTTTATGTGATTCAAAGCAATAGTCTAGTTTTGACATAATAATTTAGATACTCAAGCATATCAACAAGCAACCATGTCTTTCAAAATATCAACGCTAAAATAAGCTATCCCTAGCCCATCATGCTCAAACATTGATCCATTCATGAAACATACTCGAATATTAGCTACACCCAATAGTTACTCACGATCATAGTGCCTCCTAGTTGGTGCTTTTTATAAGAGAAGATGGAGACTCAATTTCAAAAATAAAAATTGCATAAAGTAAAAGAGAGGCCCTTCGCAGAGGGAAGTAGGGATTTGTAGAGGTGCCAGAGCTCAAAGCAAAAAATTTAGAGATAAAAACATTTTGGGAGGTGTATCCATCCCACCCACGAAAACGACTTAGAGCTCCCAACACTTTCCATGCTAGATATATCATAGGTGGTTCCCAAACAGAAAATAAAGTTTATTCCTTTTTCCACCATACTTTCACTTTTCATGGCAAGCCGTATCCACGGGTGCCTTCCATACCAACACTTTCAAAGGAATTTATTATTTGACAACATAAAGTATTTTTTTTTCATTTCGGGACTGGGCATCCCTAAAACCTCTGCCTTACTCTCGTGCAATGACAAGTGAATAAACACTCATCGTGAGAATAACACATCTAGCATGGAAAATATTAGCCACCCCTCACCGCTCTGCGAGCGAAACAAATACACAAAAGAGAAGTTTATTTTGAAAATTAGAGATGGCACATGCAAATTTGCTTAGAACGGCAAAAGAATACCGCATATAGGTAGATATAATGGACTCATGTGGCAAAACTGGTTTAAAGGATTTTGGATGCACAAGTAGAGATCATACTTGGTGCAAAATGAAGGCTAGCAAAAGATTGAGAAGCGACCAACCAAGAAACGAATAATCTCGTAAAGCAAGCATTAAGCATAAGTAACACCGAATAATGCACCACAAGTAGGATATAATTTTCATTGCATGATTATTGACTTTCGTACTTGCATAGGGAATCACAAACCTTAACACCAATATTCTTAATAAAGCATAATTACTCATCAACATAACTCACATATCTCATCATCATATCTCAAAACTATTACTAAGAATCAAGTTTATTTTGTCCAATGATCTAAATGACAATTTTTACTTTATCCTTCTTGGATATCTATCACTTTGGGACTAATTTTAATATGTTGCTTTTCATAAGCTCAAACAAATATAAGTGAAGATCATGAGCATAATTTTTCTTTCTCTCAAAATAATTTAAGTGAAGCGAGAGAGAATTTCTTCAAAATTTTACTAACTCTCAAATAAATCTAAGTGAAGCAAGAGAGCATTTCTTCAAAAATACTAAAGCACACCGTGCTCAAAAAGATATAAGTGAAGCACTAGAGCAAGTCCATAGCTCATAAAAGATTTAAGTGAAGCATAGAGAGCAATTCTAACAAATCATGATATAATTTTGGCTCTCTCAAATAGGTGTATTCAGCAAGGATTGATGACTTAAAAAGCAAAATAGAGCAAGAAAAGACTCATATCATACAAGACGCTCCAAGCAAAACACATATCATGTGACGAATAAAAATATAGTTTCGAGTAAATACCGATAGTCGTTAGAAGAAAGAGGGGATGCCACTCGGGGGCAACCCCAAGCTTAGTTGGTTACTATTTCTTGGATAAAATCTTGGGATGCCGGGGCATCCCCAAGCTTAGGCTCTTCTATCCTTCTTTCATCCATTGTAAAATAACCCAAAACTTGAAAACTTCAATCACAAAAAACTCAACAAAACCTTCGTGAGATCCGTTAGTAAAAGAAAGCAAACCACTACTATAAGTGCTGTGTTAAACCAATTCATATTTTGTTTTTGTATTATATCTACTGTATTCCAACTTTTCTATGGCAAAAAATCATCAAAGAAAACCATAGAGCCATCAAAATAAGCACACTACACAAAGAAAACAGAATCTGTCAAAACAGAACAGTCTGTAGTAATCTGACACTTTTGAATACTTATGTAACTCAAAAAATTCTGAAAAACTTATGACGGCCTAGATAATTTGTATATTGATGTTCTGCAAAAATAATCAACTTAAAAGCACTCTCTGATTAAAAATTAGACACGTTTTCGTGAGTGCAAAGTTTCTGTTTTTCAGCAAGATCAAACAACTATCACCCAAAGTAATCATAAGGGCTTTACTTGGCACAAACACTAATTTAAACATAAAAAACACAATCATAACAGTAGAATAATTGTGCTAACACTCAAGAACAGAAAGCAAAAAAGCAAAAATAAATTTTATTCATTGGGTTGCCTCCCAACAAGCGCTATAGTTTTACGCCCTTAGCTAGGCATAAAGCAAGGATCTAAGTTTTGTCATCCTTCTTCTTCTTACTTTTCTTAGATGTGTTTTCATCATGAGGTTTTGTAAACAAAACATAAAACATATTATCCATGGAAACTTTAGCAATCCTTAATTGGTTTTCATCATAACCCCTTTGATTTCCCGCAACAATCCAAGAGTAATGTTGATTAACATTATTGAAAACTTGTTGGATTATATCTAGAACGGGGACTTCCTTTTTAAGATTCTCATCAAAGATTTTGTTATCCCCAAGCAAATGCCTTAATGCATAATCACTATTGTAAATAATTTCATCAATCACGGGTTTTTCATGATTCATACCATAAAAATCAAAGATTTCCCTAGCTTCCCGTATTATATAGTCAAACTCATTCATAAGAACAAGAGTGGCCAAGTTTTTAGCCATAGGATTTTTTATTTCTAGAAGCTCAAAAAACAATCTTTGCAAAGTAGGATGAGTACGGATAAATTTTCTTTCAAGTTTCAGAACTAGTGCTGAAATAGCCTCCGCATAAGATCTAGTAGTTTTAAGTATAGGAGCATCATCAAGATTCAAATTTCCAACACAATTGAAAAATTCTTGGATACATTCTTTTCCAATAATGTTCCCTTGTCCCAAGATAAAAGTTTTAGCATCCAGATTGCCCGTACATCCTATCTTAGGAGTTAGGCCATCATCTGTCGGTGCCATACCGAAATCACTCATGATTGCAAGCAAGGAATAGATCTGAGGAGAAAACGGCGAACGGAAAAGAGGGGCGAATAAAACGGCAAATTTTTGTGAAGTGGGGGAGAGGAAAATGAGAGGCAAATGGCAAATAATGTAAATTGCGAGGAGATGAGATTGTGATTAGGAACCTGGTTATGTTGAAGATCCTCCCCGGCAACGGCGCTAGAAATTCCTTTTAATGTCGCTTGAAGCTACGTCGGTTTTTCCCCAAAGAGGAAGGGATGATGCAGCACAGCGGCGGTAGGTATTTCCCTCAGATATGAAACCAAGGTTATCGAACCAGTAGGAGAACCAAGCAACACAATGTAAAAAGCCCCTGCACAAAAATAACAACACCTCGCAACCCGAAGTATTAAAGGGGTTGTCAATCCCTTTCGGGTAACGGCGCCAGAAATTGTGTGGACGGGAGAAAATTGTAATAGATTGAAATAATAGATCGCAAATAAAATAAATATAAATAAAACTCAGCGAGGTATTTTTGTATTTTTTGTTTAATAGATCTGAATAAAAAGAGCAAATAAAATAGATCGCAAAGCAAATATATGAGAAAGAAGACCCCGGGGCCATAGGTTTCGCTAGTGGCTTCTCTCAAGGAAAATAGCAAACGGTGGGTAAACAAATTACTGTTGGGCAATTGATAGAACTTCAAATAATTATGACGATATCCAGGCAATGATCATTACATAGGCATCACGTCCAAGATTAGTAGACCGACTCCTGCCTGCATCTACTACTATTACTCCACACATCGACAGCTATCCAGCATGCATCTAGTGTATTAAGTTCATGGAAAAATGGAGTAATGCAATAAGAATGATGACTTGATGTAGACAAGATCCGTTTATCTATTGCGTAGATATAGATCCCATCTTTTTATCCTTAGTAGCAATGATACATACGTGTTGTTTCCCTTTCTGTCACTGGGATCAAGCACCGTAAGATCGAACCCACTACCGGGCACCTCTTCCCATTGCAAGATAAATAGATCAAGTTGGCCAAACAAAACCCAAATATCGGAGAAGAAATGCGAGGCTATAAGAGATCATGCATATAAGAGATCAAAGAAACTCAAATAACTTTCATGGATATAAAAAGATACAACTGATCATAAGCTCGAAGTTCATCAGATCCCAACAAACACACCGCAAAAAAGTTACATCATATGGATCTCCAAGAGACCATTGTATTGAGAATTCAACGAGAGAGAGGAAGCCATCTAGCTACTAACTACGGACCTGTAGGTCTACAAAGAACTACTCACGCATCATCGGAGAGGCACCAATGGAGGTGGTGAACCCCATCCAAGATGGTGTCTAGATTGGATCTGGTGGTTCTGGACTCTGCGGCGGCTGGGTGAATTTTTCGTCGACTCCCCTAGGGTTCTGGGGATTTTGGGGTATTTATAGAGCAAAGAGGTGGTCCGGGGGGCACCCGAGGTAGGCACAACCCACCAGGGCGCGCGTGGGCCTCCTGGCGCGCCCTGGTGGGTTGTCCCCTCCTCGGGACTCCCCCCAGGTGCAACCAGGGCCCAATATCTTCCTTCTGGTCCAAAAAAATCTCTGTGAAGTTTCGTTGCATTTGGACTCCGTCTGATATTGATTTCCTGCGATGTAAAAAACATGCAAAAAACAGCAACTGACACTTGGCACTATGTCAATAGGTTAGTACCAAAAAATGATATAAAATGACTAGAAAATGATTATAAAACATCCAAGATTGATAATAAACAGCATGGAATAATCAAAAATTATAGATACGTTGGAGACGTATCAACATCAAACTAGTAAAACTAACCAGTTTTGGCAACGCATTTAATTACACATGAACTAGTAAAACTAACAAGTTCTTGGCAACGTATTAAAGTAACAAGTCGGTACCGTTTACCAGCAACACAGACATCTGTAAATTTCTTTGATGTAAGCAAAATGATTCCAACACATATATAAGTTAAAAAGACGGTGTCCCTCATATAATTAAACCTGACAGTTGTCTATCTATGAACATGCAAACATTACTAGTGCTACAAGTGATAACAGCAAACCATTTAAACAAACAGGGTATCAGAACGTAAATTACACGTGAATTCTGCTGCACCCTAGAAGTACATATGACCAGCTATCTACGTGCTTAAGTAGCTATTTAAGTTCAGGCAAATAGGTAATTCTTAACAGTAAGTATCAAACAGATAGATAGGCGCAGTCTATAATAGGATTAACAGGCTATGGCATTATGTAATCAGTAGCAAACTAAATTAAGCCAAGCAACGTAATTGAACAATTTTGCAGTAAGTGGCTAACTAAAATTCCGAGAAGCAGGTAACTGAACTTATGCTAGCTCTTTGTACAGGCACACTGCAACTTCTTTTTCGCTTACAAGGTTCTACGAAGGAGTCCATGGCAACAATTGCTTGGATACGCAGTCCCAAAACTTCTTTCTTCCCACACTGCATTGGTAAGTCGAATGGTTCATCTGGTAAGATGGTGCGTCCTTGATATGTTATATGAGGACGGGTTGTCAGACTAGTTGTAGCCACACACATCACACTGGCTTTTACTGTATATTTCATGCGATTACATTTGGCATATCGAGATCTAAGCAATCTATAATAGGATGAAAAGACAGGCATCCTTCACATTATTGGCGAACTCAGTCCATAGAAACAAGCGATTCAACCATTCTGTGGGTAAATCAAAAGCGCCACTGGAATATTTTTCACCACCACAATCATACACGCAAAAGGGGCGACGCCACCGTAGGGGCTGGTATGGGCGGCCGCCTCGGGTGGCTGGAAAGTGTGCACCTAGTTTGAGTCGTCCAGGTTGGCCCAGACTAGTTTTGTTCGTCCCAACGCACGAGCAGGCAATGTAAAAAATGAAGAAAAACATTTCAATTTGGATGGGCCAATAAAGTAAGTGCAAGGCAGGCCCTATAGCAGGCTCGCGGCCCAAACGAGCACCTCCCATATCGATCGACAGCAGGAAAAATCCCAGTTCGTTCGCTCCAGCCTCTAGTCTGGTTCGCTCCTAACCTAGCCGCCGCTGGATAGACCGACACAACACTTCCTCGCGCCCTCGTTGGAGGGCGGTCGGTGGGCTTCAAGCGAATGGAATGACAAGAAGATGAAGATCCAACCCTGGGTGTAGCCTATGTGGGAGGCAGCGGCGGCAGCACGGGCATGGCATCGAGCTTGCACAAACGGACAGTCGCAGCTTGCAAGAGCAGCATGCGCTACGAGCAGGTACATCACATCCCTGATTATATCTAATTCAACTATTCAATTTCTGGCCAATAGTTAAACCTGACGGTGTTGTACAACTGCTTGTATGTAGGGAATCTATGAGAAAATGAAACCAATTTCTGCTTATTTTATAACTCCCCCAATCAATACTGAACTGACTGAACCTGATGTATCTAATCAAGTTTCCGGTGCAAACATACAAGCTCATGTTGTTCTTGAGCCTGAAGTGTCTAATGAACAGACTAGTAATGAAGGATTTGAAGCAAACATTTTACATGCTCCTGGTGATGAACATATAGTGTCTAATGAGGGATTTAATGCAAGCATTTTGCAAGCTCCCATTGAAGGATTTAGTGTCTAATGATGATCTGCTATGTTGAGAGAGACATAGAGATTTGCAGGTGATACGTCTCCAACGTATCTATAATTTTTTATTGTTCCATGCTATTATATTATCCATCTTGGATGTTTTATATGCATTTATATGCTGTTTTATATGATTTTTGGGACTAACCTATTAACCTAGAGCCCAGTGCCAGTGCCAGTTTCTGTTTTTTCCTTGTTTTTGAGTTTTACAGAAAGGAATACCAAACGGAGTCCAATTGACGTGCCAATTTTTGATGATTTTTTATGGACCAAAAGAAGCCCCCGGAGTAAAAGAGTTGGGCCAGAAGAGTCCCGAGCCATCCACGAGGGTGGAGGGCGCGCCCTACCCCCCTGGGCGTGCCCCCCTATCTCGTGGATGACTCGGAGAATCCCCCTGACGTGAGACTGACGCCAAAAATTCCTATAAATACAGAAACCCCCGAAAAGAAACCTAGATCGGGAGTTCCGCCGCCGCAAGCCTCTGTAGCCACCAAAAACCAATCGGGACCCTATTCCGGCACCCTGCCGGAGGGGGGATCCATCACCGGTGGCCATCTTCATCATCCCGGCGCTCTCCATGACGAGGAGGGAGTAGTTCACCCTCGGGGCTGAGGGTATGTACCAGTAGCTATGTGTTTGATCTCTCTCTCTCTCTCTCGTGTTCTTGATATGGCATGATCTTGATGTATCGTGAGCTTTGCTATTATAGTTGGATCTTATGATGTTTCTCAACCTCTACTCTCTTGTAATGGATTGAGTTTTCCCTTTGAAGTTATCTTATCGGATTGAGTCTTTAAGGATTTGAGAACACTTGATGTATGTCTTGCATGTGCTTATCTGTGGTGACAATGAGATATTCACGTGATCTACTTGATGTATGTTTTGGTGATCAACTTGCGGGTTCAGTGACCTTGTGAACTTATGCATAGGAGTTGGCACACGTTTTCATCTTGACTCTCCGGTAGAAACTTTGGGGCACTCTTTGAAGTTCTTTGTGTTGGTTGAATAGATGAATCTGAGATTGTGTGATGCATATCGTATAATCATACCCGCGGATACTTGTGGTGACATTGGAGTATCTAGGTGACATTAGGGTTTTGGTTGATTTGTATCTTAAGGTGTTATTTTACTACGAACTCTAGGGCTGTTTAGAATCGCCCAATGGATTGATAGGAAAGAATAACTTTGAGGTGGTTTCGTACCCTACAATAACCTCTTCGTTTGTTCTCCGCTATTAGTGACTTTGGAGTGACTCTTTGTTGCATGTTGAGGGATAGTTATATGATCCAGTTATCTTATTATTGTTGAGAGAACTTGCACTAGTGAAAGTATGAACCTTGGGCCTTGTTTCGAAGCATTGCAATACCATTTTCGCTCACTTTTATTACTTGTTACCTTGCTGTTTTTATAATTTCAGATTACAAAAGCCTATATCTATCATCCATATTGCACTTATATCACCATCTCTTCACCGAACTAGTGCACCTATACAATTTACCATTGTATTGGGTGTGTTGGGGACACAAGAGACTCTTTGTTATTTGGTTGCAGGGTTGCTTGAGAGAGACCATCTTCATCCTACGCCTCCCACGGATTGATAAACCTTAGGTCATCCACTTGAGGGAAATTTGCTACTGTCCTACAAACCTCTGCACTTGGAGGCCCAATAACGTCTACAAGAAGAAGGTTGCGTAGTAGACATCAGCGGGCATTGATGACAAGCAAATTATAGTACATTTTCATGGCTTGAGGAAACGTCGAGGCCATCTACCGGAAAGTCCCCGTATCATGACAACGTAGCATAAATACTTTTCTAATCTGTTGTTTGAAACTATTGGCATACTTGTGCAGGATAGATATATTGATATGCAGTTTGCGCACTGGTTATAGGTGCAATTACACTTCGATATTTTCAGTCAGAGAACGAATAATTCAAGCAGGTACAGACCATGTTAGTAGTCCTTGTACACCATGTTGCATTTTGTGTTTTTTGGTGCTTACATCATTTAGTGTTTTATAATCTGAACTACTTTGGATCATTAGCTGGTTTTCAAAGTGCATGTAGCTTCACATTTCTCAAGTTATGTTGATTTCCGGAGTGCAAGTGCCTTCGTATTTTTTAAGTTAAATGTTCGCCCCGGGTAACTTGAATTCGTGGATCCGCCACTGCACACAAATCATACACACAGGCAGGCCAGTACGAATTAAATGAAATGCAGGGACTTACGCTAGCTCGTTGTACAGGCTCACTGGAGCTCTGCTTGCGCTTGGGATGTTCCATGTACAAGTCCATGTTACCACTTGCTTGGATGTGCAGGCCTTGTGCTCCTTGCATCCCCCGCTACATTTTTGACACGGCGAATGGTTGATCAAATAAGAGGAATCGACCTTGCTGTTGTACCGTAGGACAGATACTTACAAGGTTATACGGGTGTGCAGGATGTGTACCAGATCCCGTAGTGCCGTCATGCTTCGCTAAAAAATGGTTTTGCTTTTTTCAGATGATATCTCCAGAAGAAATAAGAGTAAAGTCAGAGTTGCATAGGCGTGTAAGCCAAGAGAGCAGTGAAAGGATATCCAAACATTGTCGGAACAGTGCACAAGGGAGTGATGTGTGGATACCTAGTTTGGGCCGGCGTTTGGGCATGCTCGCCTAGCTAGAGTGCGGGTCACTTCAGAGCCGTTGAGGGTGATGCGCTGGCGTTGGCTGGCCACGCACGAATGCAGATCTTGAGTGGCAGCGGAGCGCTACGATGCGGTGGATGAGACCGTTGGTGAAGCCCCAACGGCCTCGGGGGGCGGAGGTGCGACGATGTGCTCGGTGAAGTAGCCCCGGTGAGGTGGGAGACGGCGTCGGTGAAGTGCACCTGATGCGGTGGAAGTCGGTGTCTGTGAGGCACGTCGGTTGCACTGGCCGACGTTGTCGGTGGACCACCCGGTGCGGTGGACGAGGGCGTAGATGAGGTAGCTCCGGTGCGGTGGTGAAGCGCGACCGTCGTCCTCGTCGTCGTCGTCCGGCACAGAGGTGGGGAAAGGGATGAGATGAGGGGCGATTCGAACTTTGCTTGGGTTGGCGGCGAATTAGGGATTTGAGCAATCTGGGCGCGGAAGGGGACGGTGGAGAAGGGAGATTTTGCAGGGCTGGAATTGGGGCCGCCTGATATTTCAATCCGAAACGTGGAAGTGCGAACTTATTTTGTCGTCGTTCTTTTTTTTGGGGCGGGGGGGGGGAGAGGGAGGGGGTGGGTGGCTGGGCGCTAAGCATCCGTACGACACACGCGACCACCACGACATGACCCTGGTCTGCCTGGTGCGCCTACATTTGAGAATGCAAACGAATCTGTATGTATTACCATGCCCGTGTTTTCCTTGCAAATAATTAGTCATTCAAAACGAGATACTATAAATTAATTAATGAGGAGTTATTTGAAAAAAAATCGAAACGGTATCCACGCTAACGTGAATTAGAGTGGGTGTCACATAATTAGTTATTTGAATTAGAGTGTGTGTCACATAGCGATCTCCAATTCTAACGTGGATTTCGCATTTCACGGTATCCACGCTACTTTTTTAATACAAATTCATATGTATATGATGAACACCATGGTAGTGAGAAAACTTTGGCTGGATTCAAACATATGACCTACAAAATAGCACAACAATCGATTCAATGTCAACTTTTCCAAACCTAGTATGGCACGAATTCGAAATAATTACCAATATGCATGGTCCTCAGTTCAAATCTTACAATGTACACCGAATTGAAACATCGATATTAAGTCTTGTACTATCTACATCCGAATGTTGTTTTTAGCCCCACCCCCCCCCCCCCCCTCGGCACACACGCTACATACTTCCTGTATCGGTCAATCTTCCTCTCCTAGCCACCTTAGGAAGCTATCGGTTTCCGACGCACGTTCATTCTTTCTCTCTATGTTTCGATCTCTAACTCTCTGAACTACACAACCCCCTTTTTCCACTCTGTTACCAAATGTATCTACCTCACACACCCGCCATTGCACCCCATGCCGAGCTCTCTCTCTCTATCCCCCTCTCTCTCCCTCCCACTCTCTCTCGCTAGATATATGCATTGCCTATCTAGCCCCCAACCTCTCGTGCGCACGCACGCACGTTGTCTATCTAGGTCACTCCCTCGAGACTGTCTCACTCTTTCTTCCGCACGGCGGGCCACACTCGCTCAATCTCGCTCTCTTTATCTGAGTCTCGATTAACCTCGCTTTCTTTCACACACAAATGATATATATCTCCCTGTTCGGGCCTCGATCGACACACTCTATACTCTCTCACGCAGATTGTCTACCTAGGTCAGTCCATCTAGGCCGCCCCCACTCTTTCGACCTCATGGCAGGCCACGCTCGCTCAATCTCTCTCTCTCTCTCTCTCTCTCTCTCTCTCTGTATGTCTCGATTGAACTTGCTCTTTCTCAGACACAAACGATATATCTCCATGTTTGAGCCTAATTCGACATATTCATATTGTATACTCTCTCACGCACATTGTCTATCTAGGTCACTCTCTCCAACCCGTCTCACTCTTTCGATCGCACGACGACCCACACTTGCTCAATCTCTCTCCCTTTATATATGTAATCAATTGACCTTCTTCCTCCCACGCACAAAATATATCTACATGTCTATGACTGGATCATCTCTCAAGCTCTATCTTACAGCCCTCACCCTTCCCAAAAGCTCAATCGGACAATATCTCTCCAGAACATATATATGTTTTCAATGAATGTCGGACCACACTCACTTTGTCTCTCTATCTATATGTGTCTCGATTGACCTCGCTTTCTCACGCCGTATCTTCCACACAGTGAAGCTACCTCTCCATCCCTCACAAAGCCGGAGCTATTTACATTGCGAGGGGGACTCCAACCTTGGATTAATTTGTGTAGGCATTTATTCCGGTGGGTTTAGATTATACTTTCATAGCATTCGGCCCACAACTACTCCAAACACCGTTGCAACCCTCACATCTCCCCCAATTGATTTCCCTCTGGCTCGGTCATCGCTCTCTCGCACGTCCTTTCTCGCCTTCAACGTCGCACCATGGTATTTTTGCAAAAAACTCTGTTGTTCTCTTTAATTATTACAAATAAGCTACAAAACTACACACCGATAGTCCACCTGTAATGGAACAAATTTCGACCCACAAATTAAAGTGCTACAAACTACACATCGAGGGGCCCACCTGTCATGAAACAAATTTGGACCCATATATAAATTAAAAATTAAAAAGGACGAGGATCGAACATGCGACCAGGGCCTTCAAGCCGCACGTCAATAGGCAACATACGTAGTACAGCAATGTTTGTTGTACCCCCCTTTGTTCATATACTGTTTTTATATTACCACAGCCTATTTAATGGATAACATGTAATATTATTTTTAGTACATTAGTGGGACCGGCTCGTTAGCACGTACTATTCACCTTCACTTACTGGTGGGTTCCATGTCTGCTCTCTCTCCCTCCTCCCCTTCTACGTTTAGACGCACGGGCAAACACGAAGAACTCGCGGGCGATGTTGCCGTTGACCATATCTGGACGCGTTCACAAGTTACGGCACCAATTTCACGTACTAGTAGTACTAGTCAATGTGTACATGCAATGCACGTTAATTTGGAAGTATATTAAGTGCATGCGAATATTAAGTAGGATATTATTTGCGTGTTATTATGTGATTAGCACTATTTTTGGCATGAAATTAACTACACGCTAAACGTGTTGAGCGCTCGACATTGAAGCAGTCTAGGTCGTTGGATGAGAAGGAATACAAGTGGCTTGATGACGTTTTATATTTAATTTGATACGGCTCTAGCAGAACATTCAATCGATCAAACCATATATTTCATTCAGTCTGACTTCGACTTTACATTCATACGGCGATCATTCTAAAATAAACGGAAGTGATAAACGTTCGGATTTTAAGCATGGCAATCTGAACGTTTTTCACGGCAAATTTAGATTATGCGGCAGCGGCGGCGGCGTCTTGCGGTGGGAAGTGCCTCCTCTGTCGTGCTCTGTGTATCGTCGAGCCACTGACCGACGGCGACGGCGACGGCGGCGTCTTGCGCCGTTGTTGGCGTACTCCTGGACATTGGCCCTAGCTTCAAGGAAGGCCACAATGTTCTGGACTTCGGTCTCCAGTAGCGAGTCAACTGGCGGGAGGAGACGACTGGCGTTGGTGTAAGGAAGCGGTCGATGGTGGCCATCCATGCCGCTGAGGGGGGCACTGGCACTCGCGCGGGGACAGGCGCAGGCAACGGCGCGGTGGAGACATTCGTGTGCACGGGCACCGGCACGGGGGCACGCATCAGTGCATGCGCTGGCAGGTGCACGGGCGCGTGAAAGTTGGCGGGGACCTCGTGGAACCCCGTGGCATCAAGCTCGGCGACAATATGCGGCTCCAAGCCCATCAATGCCACGGGGATGGGCGCTGGCGCAGTCGGGGCGATGGGAGCCGGAACGGGAGGAGGGACAGGCGCGGCGTCTTCCCGCAAGGCTGGTTCAAGCTCGTCCCAAAGCGCCTTATGTTCTTGAGACACCGGCTGGGTGTCTTCCTCAGGAAACTGGAAGACTAAGGGCAGACCATCGTGATGCGGCATGGCGTATGGTTAGGTCAGGCTGGTTGGAGGTAGACGACAGGAGAATCGGAGAGGAAGAGAGAAGATTGTAGCGATACCCGGTAGTGCGGGGTTGATTTTAAACTGCGGCACCGACGCCATTAAAAGTGGGGGCAGTTGGGACGAAGGTGGGCGGCGGAGCCTGGTCAAAGGGCTCGCCTCCCGGTGAGCCTGCGCAGTGGTCTGCTCGCATGCCTCCCGGTCAGCCGGCACAGCGGTCTACTCGCACGCCTCCCGTCGACTCACACGCTTGCTCGGACGGCACCTGCCGATGAGAAGCGGGACTCGTGGCGGCACGTAAATGCACACGGTTTCAATAGTGAAAGCGTTCGCCTTAACGTGGCAGGTCTTTGTTCCAAAATACCTTAGCTCTTCATTTGTGCAACTTCACATAAGCAGCTTGTCTCAAATTGAAGAAAAAAATTACGTAGGAATATTTGTGCCATATCACGAGACCATTCTCAGTTTCATGAATTTCCGGTCACTTTTGCATTTTCTGAAATTTAAAATCCAGGATTTGAAACAATATCATAACCTTCATCATGCAATAAATTTTCAAGCAATACATCTTTCCTATTGTATTTCTTAAGAAAGGATTTGGTCAAACATTTTGCTTAGTTAGACTTCAGACAAGTTATATATGCAGAGTAAAAGGATAATCCCTCCGTACCAGTGCATTGCCTGATATATTAACTCAAGTACTAGGCACGAATAAACGGGCTCAATTCTGTGCTCATCCTGGTGTAGTACTCCTATTAGTACTAGGCAATGGAGTTGACGGGTGACCTTGGGTAGCAGCGACCGAGGGAATTGAACCATGCTCTGCACGGTAGGTAACGTTGTCTAGTTACTAAAGCATCCCTCCATTATTCATCGGTAGTCATCATGGACCGGGGACATGAGGGGAATTTCCTAGGGCTGGAATTCTGGCTGCCAGATATTTTGACTCGAAACGTGGAGGCTCGACTGGTTGGGGTTGGCTAATGTGCGTACCACGCACGCCACCAGAAGGAAACGAGCCCGGTTTTTTTTTAGGATCAACACGAGCCAAGGTCTGGCTGGTACGCCGTTGGGTCCTACCATTCAAGAATACGAAAGGAATCTTTTAAATTGCCGAACGAATCTATGTGTATTACAATGCCCGTATTTTCCTTGCAAATAGTAATCTCAACGTGGTAATTGATTTATATATGACGAGTTCTTGAATTAGAGTGAGTTTGTGATATAGTGATCTCAACGTGGATTTCACATTTCATGGTATCCCTCGTAAGTTTTTCATTGCAAAATCAAATTTAAAATATGAACGGTATGGTGGTGAGAAAACTTTGTATGTATCAAGCATATGACCACACACACACACACACACACACGAATACAACAACAATCCAGTAAGTATAGTGCATCTATTTTTTCAAACCATGCATGTATGACACGAATTCAAAAATACTCCTTATGTTCCTAAATATTTGTCTTTTAGAGATTTCAACAAGTGACTACATATGGAGCAAAATGAGTGAATCTACACTCTAAAATATGTCTATATACATCCGTATGTGGCAGTCCATTTGAAATCTCTAAAAAAGACTAATATTTAGGAACGAAGGGAGTAAAATGTAAGACATGCATGGTCCTCAATTCAATATTTAAAATGAACAGGAAACTGAAACATGAATATTAAGTCTAGTACTACATACATGCAAATGTTGTGTTTAGGCGGAGCTATGTAGATTGTCGGGGGTTAACCCCTCGACCTTAGATAAAATTGTGAAGCTCTGTTTAGGATTGTTTAGATTGTATTATTTGAACATTAAATTTGTCCCGACCCTCCCAAACACCGATTGGTTGTGCACCCCCCGTCCTCCCCGGGAGAATATCATGTGCCCCCACACCTTAGATGCTATATGCTGATATGAGTTGCTTGGAGCTTGTAGATCTGAGATATAGCAGCTCACAGGATGTCTTAATATTTTTACAAGAAACCTTAATGAGTTTGAGAATTGCACACAATTTGTACAAAAACTACTCAGATGCCCTTGGATCCCATATCCAACGACCTCGAAGCTCGTATCACCGTAGCATCTAAGATGAAGGAGGACCTCATATTCTCCTGTATGTAAGAATATCATGTGCTACCACACCTTAGATGCTTTGGTGATACAAGCTCCTCGGAGCCGTTGGATTTGTGATCCAACAACTCCTCGGTGGTTCGAATGTTTTTTTGCAGAAAAGCCCCCAAAGAGTTCGGCCACTACTTACAAGCACAAAGACTGCTCAGACGCCATTGGATCTCAGATCGAACTACCTCGAAGCTCGTATCACCGTAGCATCCAAGCTGCGACAGCACCTGATGTTTTCTCGCATGGGAGAATATGAGGTGCTCCCGCACCGTAGATTCTATGGTGATACGAGTTCCCGGAGATCTAACAGCTCACAGTAGGAGGTTTGAATGTTTTTGCAATATACGCCTGAGAGAGTTTGGGAATTGCGCAGGAAGTACAAGTACTACGCATGTGGCATCTGATCACAAATAGTACGACCTAGATGCTCGTATCCCCGTAGCGGCTAATTAAGCTACGGGGAGCACCTAATATGAGCAACGGGGAGCCGTTGGATCCAAGATGCAGCGGCACACACGACGCCTGAATGTTTTATTTGCAAAAAAAGCCTTGGAGAGTTTGGAAATTGCGCATAATTACAAAGACTACTCCCAAGCCATTGGATCTCAGTTCCAACGACGTAAAAACTCGTATCACCATAGCATCTAAGCTGCGGGGTGGATGTGATATTCTATGCCGCTGTTATTTTTTTCCTAAACTTGCAAAATACATGTAACTTGTGTCGTTACTTGTCTAACCGCGCCAAGTGTTTGTTCAGAAAAACCATCCTACACTGAAATATCGGAACAACACACGGGGGTCCCACTTGTCATTGATCAAATTTGGACCTAAAACTAACAAATCTGAAAGATGAGATTCGAACTGGCAACCTGGACTACAAAGCGTAAGTTGATAGCCTGAAACAACAACGGTTGTTGGCTTTGTCCCATAACTTGATTTTATACCATACTAGCAAGATGCCCGTGCGTTACACGGAACATCAAGATGCATTTGTATGAGTAGTTTATCTTGTGGGAGAAAAAGATGAACGAGGGAAGGCCTTATCTGCAAATGTGGAGAGGAGTGCGGATAAATTGTCATAGTTTCCTTCCAATCCGTTAGATATAGATCGGACGGCCTATATTGCAGGATGGCAGGCACACCATCATCACCAACTCTGCTTTTTATAAGATTAGAGAGTAGAGATTACGTTGAGTAGAGTAGAGGGAGTGCCTCGTCAACACGTGCATGACCGTTGACTCACTTACTGGTGGGTCCCAGGTCTGTGAACTCTCTCTCCTCTCCATCGTCCAACCTTTAGACGCATGGGCACACACGAAGAGCGGCGCTAGCTTGCCGTGGTGTTATTATAACTAAAAAAAGCTTGGAAAATAGAAGAATCGCCTAGAATAAGAGACGTTGTGGCTAGTCGAGATGGAGCTAACCACACATATCCTCCGTGCCACGTTAGCATGATGAAGCTGTGTGGCTAGTGAGGTGTTTTCTACTGACTGGCTAGGTCCCGAGGTCGAACCATAGGTAGTATGTCTGATACAGTATATTTTTACACGCACATTTTTCCCCCGTGCCGAGACGTGGCACACCCTACCGCGCGGTTTCGGGGTCCTCCCGGGTGGTGCACGCATATATTCTTCCTTGCCGAGACATGGGACGCCCTACCGCGCATTTTCTGGGTCCTCCTCGGTCGTAGCGCCGAAGCAAGTAAATGAGTCGTCAAATCATGAAAGACCACCTTTCCCGCCGAGTACATCAGTGAAGCACGGTGGCTAGCTAGTCGGGCTAGTGCGACCGATTAGCTAGGCTGCCATCACATTTGTTTTTTCACCCCTTTTTTATCTCCTTACCGGCAGGTAAATTTAAATATCCACCGCGGCGTTGCTCTGGTCTTTGGGTGCGGCAGGCGCGGCAGGATTTTTAATTTTTTGATTGACGGGAGGAGGCGCGGCAGGATTTTTAATTTTTTGATTGACGGGAGCAGGCGCGGCAACAAATAGTCACGATGACTCCGCCTGTAAAACCCACTGCTCCCTGATGTGAAAAGTCGTCGACTGGTGTTTTCCCATGGTGAAAACCAAAAGATTCACCCCGCTCCTTGGCTGGATCCCTCCGCCTTCCCGTAGATTACATTGCCTTTCAGCCGTTTCGCCCCCTTTGCTTCCTCTCCCCATTGCTTCTACCTGTTCCCTGGCGGTGCAGCAGATCACTGAGTCTGAGGTGAGGCGCCTGACACAGGAGCTCCAGGCCAAGGATGCGGAGCTCAGGGCCAAGGACGTGGAGCTCCGTGAGCTCAAGGAGGAGAGGAGTGCCATGCTCCTCGGTTATGTGCGGGAGTTCACGAGGCTTCAAAAGCGGCAGGCGTCCACCACAAAGATGCTCGAGGCGTCGGCGGCGTTGCTGTAGAAAGCGGGAGATACGATAGGCCGTCAGGGGAGCCGGCTGGAGCGCGAGCGGGCCGATCGTGACGAGGTCCAGGATCGCCTCAGCCACTTGGTGGACCAAGTTGCCACAAACGTGTTATGGCTGCGCGATGCCTACCGTCGTGCTAGTGCGACCATGCCAGCCGTCGGGCTAAACCCGTTCGACCACCCCGTCGACTTCAACGAGCTGCGGCTTCCTGACCTGGTCTCCTTCTTCACCTATATCTCCGAGGAGCTGAGCTGTCTCCACGCGATTGTGGGGCGGAGCTGGACAAGGAGGGGTTGCGGGCTGCCGTCGCCATTGCCGGGAGAATCCTCTCAGGGCTCCGTCACCGGAATCCATTCGTGCCATTAGACGCCGTCTTTGACGAGCTGGCTCCCGTCGACCGGGAGCGGGCTCTGCGGGCGGTTGCACCCTGCATCACCAACATCATGCGCCTCGAGAAGCAGAGGGACTTCGGTGGTGTTTAGGCATCCTCTGCATGGGCATGTCCATGTCTCGGTGGAACATGACCGTTGGATCAAACTCAGACGGTATAGATCAGTCACTGTAGCACAAAGCGTGTGGGTGTGTTTGGTTTCATTCTCATCTCAATATAGTTGTTCCCTCTTCGTGCATGCACATCTCAGCACCCCTCTTCATGCATGCTCCTAGTGTATTTGTGTTAACCTACTAGTGTGGACTCATGCACCCTTCATGCACTCTGCCAAACACCCAAAAGTGGGTCGAGAAGGGAACTTTTGCTCCCATCCCGTGCACCCTTCATACACCCTGCCTAACACTGATTCGTGCTTCATATGGTTCATGTTCCGTGGAGTACTGTAGCACCGTACTCTCTGTGCGCTATAGAACTAGTTTTGTTAACATTGATCTCACCGTTCATTCTCGACCGGACAGTCAAAAAAGGGGTACTATGTTACATTACTATTCATATAGTTGACATGCGCACAACATCATTTGTTATCGTCATATCTTAATACACTAGCAACAAGATTATGTAATACTGACGTATGAACCACTGCACATGCCTAGTAGTAGGAGCACTGTATAAGTTCAAGTGGCTGCCGTGTTTCGCACTCCTCCGTCGTAAGAGTGGAAACACTTGCTGTAATCATTTTTTTCTTCAGAAAAACAGTGGACACACTCTACCGTGCGGATCCTCCTCGACGGTCATCGGGAACCTTGCTACTCACTTTCACCGACGTGTGGGACAGCCAGCATCAGGGTCCACTAGCCATGCACTAAATTACTCTGTAGTAGAGTGCCCAACTGCACGGTAGACTACCCCGATCGAAGCGCCGCAGTAATGCCTAATGAGCCGTCAAATCACAAAACCCCCTCCTTTCCAGCAGTAAGTTGGACGGACGAAGCAACCATCATTTCACTCTTCTCCCTCAGCTTCCTCTCTTGAAGAACACCCCAACTCGCTTCTCCCTCATCTTGTTCCTCATTTCTTCAAGAAAACCCCGACCTGCTTCTGCCATTGTTCTTCTCTCCCAAAGAAGGAAAGGTGAGCGCATCAATGGTGTTGATTCTAGCCAAGGCCCAGTCTTGCAACCCAGAGACTGATCCTATAACTCCCTCTCTGTTCTTCTTTTGGGTTTGTGATTATGGTTTTTTTCTTTTATTTCTATTTGACAGTTTCTTGATGGACGCTGGAGCATCGGCTAAAGTGATGTCTATGGCTCTGGCCAAAACCGTCGAGGCTCATGGTACGAAGAAGCGCAAGCACCCTGCCAAGACTACCACAGACAAGCTCAAAGCCATCGCACTGTCCAATCCCCCCTCTCCGGGATCCCTCATTACACAAGTCCAGGTAATATCTCTTCTTGACGATCTTTTTCTCGATCTTGATCGTGTTTTTTCATCTAACACGCAGTACTAGTACTAGTAGTACAACTTTCTGGGTGATCTTACATGTGATTTTTGTGTGCCAAATGACGGTTCTAAATTCCTCTTTTGACCAAAACATGAGAGAGGTTGACACTGATTTCTTATAGATTACTTTCAACTACTTTATGAACATCAATGCTACCTTTGAAGAGGGTATATTTGCCTCAGTAACTTGTGTTATGGATATTGCAAGTAATCCCTCAGCTCTCATGCCTTTGAAGACATGTTCTAGTGTCTTTGTTCACTCATTTCTGTGCGTATATGTAGTCATATATGGAGTAAAATATCGAAAATCATCTTATATTTCTGAACGGAGGTAGTAATAAAATATTTGGTTTCTTTTTGAATTAGAATCAGGTCCGCGGTGGAGATGAGGTTCTCAAAGTCATGTCGTGTGAACTGGAAGACCTGAGGATGAGTTCTACTGCTAAACTATCCAGCTGCTGTGTCCTTATCGCCACGTGTCCTGAACTAGTGTTTTCCTGTAGCATTGTTGTCAGGCGTGTTCTCGAGGCTGTACTTGACCACAACAATTTCCTGGTTGTGCCTTCGATTACGAAGGGTGTGGTTCTTGTAAAGCTTCCTGACAAATCTGATGCGGCCTGTCTTCGTCGTCATGGTTATGAGTGGAAAGACCACTCTGTTAGGTTCCCCAAGGTTGACGAGATGGTGATGGTGCAGGTAGACATCTCTCACGAAGTTCATGGCCTAGTCAGTTATGCAGGGTTCATCACGTAGGTCGGTGGCATGAAATAGTCTGCAGAGTTTAATTAGTGCAACTTTGCTTGTCTGTAGTAAGTACTATTGTTCAGTACTTGATTTGTGTGTGTGAACCCTGTATTGTTTAGTACTGCCGCTTTTGGTGTGTGGTGAGTCCTGAGAACAGTCTATGTTAATGTATGTCCACTCAATTCAGTCTGTATATTTTGAAGTATCCAGATCATCTTTTTTGTGAGGACAGTTTATCAATTATGGTTACACTCCAATATCTGTATGCATTGCAGGGTTTATCGCACCCACCAGGATTTCCAGTCCCATGGATGTTCGGTCCATACGATTTGTCACGACCTTTGGACTATCCTGCTTGTGGGAGTAGGCAGGGGCCCTGCATGCCACGCGTAGTTGGACGATCAATCTTCTGTTTAGTACTTCAACATAGTGATTTCCTGGTAAGGATTCACTCGTGTCACATCATGTAAATCTTATTGATTTACTGTCTAAATCTCATTGATTTAATGTCATGTTTTCTTACTTTTGCTGCAATTTTACGATGCAGGTTTTGCCATGTGACTTTCGTCGCAGAATAAACCGTTTGGTTTGCTTTATGATGGTTATTTTTGCAGGTTTCACTTCTTATGTCGTGTTAGTAACGAAGGCACTGTCCATCACTTATATTACTGGACACAATTGGATCAGTCTGTTGTCTGAGTACAATCTGAAGCCCTATGATGAGCTGCAGTTTGGTTTAACAAACACGCCACAATTAGTCCTTCTCGCGTTTAAAAGAAATGAAGAAAAGGACTGGATCAAGGTCACGGAGCCTAGTCAAGTTAGAAAGCTGATCATAGCAAACCAAAGACGATCATTGTTGTCTCGCACATCGGTACCACCTTCAGCAACGGATCGAGCACCGGCACCTTCTCGGATGGCACTTGCTCTAGAACTGACAGCGGCAGCAGCTCAGTCTGATCTAGCTGAGGATTGGGCACCGACCGCGTCAGCGGATCAGGCTGATCTACCAGAGGACCGGGCATCAACACCGGCACCAGCTCTACAAGGAGCACCATCTCCAGCAGCAGCAGCGGCACTACCAGTCGCACCGGCACGGGCACCAACAACGGCTCCGGCACCTGCACCAACACTTGCACTTGCATCTGCTCCGGCCTGTGCAGTGGCAACAGAACCAGCAGTTGCACCGGCAACAGACTGGGTTGCAGTTCGCACTGCATATACCAAAGTCCTTACAAAAACCGACATCTCCACCTTCTTGGTAAGCATTGGCCGCCCAAGTGCTTCGTTCTTTTTTCTTTCCATGTTGTTTCACATGATTCACTGTGTTGATCTAACTGTTTGTGTATGTCTTCTTGTTTGCAAATAGAGAATTCCTAGAGCAACGAGGGAGTCGTTCAACAATCCGGGCGAACGTGGCCAAGTTTCTCTTACCATGCGCAGCCTTGGTGTGAATGAACCTGCTCAATATACCGTAAGTGCAAAGGATGGTCGCATGATGATTGATGCTAAAGGATGGTCAAGGTTCAAATCTAAATCATATCTTGCGGTAGGGGATGATGTCAAAATCGAAATTTCTCGGCAAGGAGAGCTGGTCCAAATCAACTTTGAAATTCTTCAGTAGCAGCACGCAACTGCCAAACTGATCTATCCTCCGAGAGATTTTGATGTAATAATCTGGCATCGTGAAACAAGTGTCCTGTGTACGACAGTATTATTTATCACGTAGTATATCGTTGATAGAATTGCAACTCTGATTGCTGGTTAGGAACTGTCGTTCGATTTCATTCTAACAACTGTCGTGCTTTATTCAATTTTGTGTATTCGCCTTGCGATAGCATCTAAAACCAGTGTCATACCGATCGCTTGCAATATGAAAAGCGCTGAGGTAGAACACATGGGCCCCCAAACATGCAGGCCCACCGGCCTGTGGCCCAAAGTCCAGAACCGTGAGCCTGTCTGAGTATTATATGCTCAGCTGAACCCCCATATTATGTTATACTAGCAAGATGCCCATGCGTTGCACATAACATCAAGATGCATTTGTATGAGTAGTTTATCTTGTGAGAGAAAATGATGAATGAGGGAAGGTCTTATTTGCAAATGTGGAGAGGTGTGTGGGTACCTTTTTGCAAAATTGCCATAGTTTCCTTCCTATCCGTCAGATATAAATCGGATGGCCTATATTGCAGGATGGCAGGCACACCATCATCACCAACTCTGTTTTTTATTATTAATGTTAAAATGTTATATATATTCCCCTTGATTTTTCTTATGTATAAAGTTGTGATATAAAAGATTTTTATATTTCTTTACAGAGGGAGTATCTCTCTATCAAAAATATATTTATGTGTAACTAGTTACTCCTGCTTTTCTACTTCCTTTCGCTGATATGTGGGGCATCTGACAACGGGGTCCATGTGCCATGCACCAAATTAGAGTGCACAACTGCACGGTAGACTCACCCCGGTCGTAGCACCGCAGTAATGCCCAATGAGTCATCAAATCACAAAAACCCCCACCTTTCCAGCTTTAGCAGTAAGCTGGATGGACGAAGTAGCAATATTTCACTGGGCCTGAATCCCCTTCTCCCTCGTCTGCTTGCTCAGAGAAAAACCCCTCTCGGCGATTGCATAGGGTTTTCTCATGGAGAACCAGGTACGAATTCTTCATCCATCCCCGATAAATCCAAGTCCCTTGGTCACAGGTAATCCTAGGATGGGAGCCGCCGCCGTTGATGCAGTTTTCTTCCTACTGAATCTATTGTGTTTCATTTGCAGTGCCCAAAGTGCGAGGACCCTACAGGTTTCTGCGCCCTCGGCGAGACGCCACACTTGTTCCTTCTCATCCTAACACAGAATTTTAAAACACGCACAGTATGTTCCTAGAATCCTCTTTTCTATCCGGGAGGGTGGGGTTTTTGAACATGCTGTCGACTAATTTGGAAATTTGGATTGCTATATTTGGATAAAAGGTACTAGTACCATGGTCAACACTGACGTGAAGGAGGAAATTATTTCTAGATTTGGATAGGGAATACATTGTGTTCTCATATTATTTTTCCTGCAGTGCATTCCTTGCTCTGCCAGAACACATGTACTCAAGATGGTCGGCCTTGCCATAACTGAATACACCAGTTTAATGGTCACATTGAAAACAAGCCATGGGTATAAGTTCCGAGTTGGGTTCATGAATCAAGAAGATCGCTGCTTTTTTTATGGCCGAACTTGGATAATCTTTCTAAAGTGTTACGGACTGAAAGTTGGCGCACGAATGTTGATGGAAATAGCAGAACCTTGTCTCATCTTCACTGTGATCTTCCACCCCAATGTCATTTCAATTGTTCATCCATGTTAGTTTTGTATCTGGTTCTTGCTTGTTGCCTCGGTTACTTCATAATCCACCTACTGTGTCTAACTAATCACAATTTAACTTTAGAAGTAGCAACGAATCTCTCACGAGGATGCTACTTCTAACTAATATTTCTTATAATTGGTGGCACGTGTAGGTTTTTTCAAAGTTAAGCAGGCTACTCGTTTGTTATTCTATAAGAACTCGACTGTTACTGATGGCACTGAAGTTGACTGGGACGACATCCACAAGTTCCTACACTTTATTGATCATCTTGAGGTCCTTGTGGGGCATTTCAATGGTGGAAGGCCACGTGGGATATGTGTGCCACTGCTGCACTCGTTGAACATGTCCAACTGTGTCGAGAAACTTATGGTACGAGCTGTTTTCTGTTATATATGTTGTTCATAAACTCTTGCTTATACACAGTTTTACAACTATGATCTTCTTGAAACAGAAACTGCCCAGTTCTATTTTTCCTATACAGATGCGTGACCATGGTCGAGTCAGACTTGCGCTTGGTCACAACATGATGTTTATGTCAACCTACTCCATTCCCCTTGGAGGTGAAAAGATACTTATTCATGGGTGGTCTCAAATAATGAAAGCCCGTCCATCTTGGTCTTTTCCATGGCTCTAATGCGAATATCCTGTTTATTGACCACATTGCGAGATGAAGCTGCTTTCAGAAGGTTGTGGATACGTGGGGTGGCGCCTGGGCCTTGTCCTGGGGCTTGGTGGCCTCACCCTTGGTTAACTGTAGGCAAAGTAGCACTGTTCGAGGCGTGCTTTGTATGGTCGAACCTGTATACGTACTCATACTGCTTTCAGCTATGGTTGTTAAGTGCCCCTGCTGGTTTCAGTTAAGGTTGTTAAGTACTCCTGCTACTTTTACAGTCTGTCGTGCTTCAGTCATGTCTTCCTCCAGCCACCAAAACCAAACCAGCGCCGGCGGGGCCGCCTGCTTCCGCCTCCCACAGCTGGCTACGCCTCAGCGCACGCATCGCCGCCCCACCGTCTCCTAAATCGTTAACGCCGATGTCCGAGGCCTCGCCGTCGTCCTCCGCGCGCTTTGGTGCACTCGCCGCGACGCCGCCCTCTCACGTTGTCAACATGCTCAACAAACAAGAGGAATCGGGAGAGGACTGTACGTGGAGAGGATGACAGTAGGGGCCCACCATGTCCATGGCCGTACGCAAGGAAGTTCCTCATTTTTTGTTATATATACTCCATTGTCAGCGTATGGAAAAAGAAAAAGCTTCCTCCTAGTGGTTTCCTGACATCTGGGACCCACGACATTGTCAGCGTATATAGTCAATAGACAAGAGAACAACACAAGATCGGCTGACACCTGGGACGTGGCTGCTCGAGCAGTATTTGTTTTTATTGTTGAGACGGAGTAGGATTTCAACTGGGTTGTGACCCATCTAGTCCAGGCTTATATTTTATGTTCATCACATGACCAGCCCAGCTATTTTTTCTTTGTGAAAATGAGCCCAGTTTATTTTTTCTAAAGAATACCCAATCCATGCCTACTTATTTTTCTACGCCCTGATGGGCTGCAACTCTTTCAATACGCCTGCAAATCTTGAAAGTAATATGAAATGGGCTGTAAATATAAAAAACAGATGACAAATTGGAATTACTTTATAATTTCTGAATTTGTTCACATTTTCAGATTCCAATTTCACTGGGCTTTAACCTAATTTAAATATATATCTTCAAAGTACTTTAAATCTGGCTCAACATTTCAGTATTAAATATAGTTTGGAACCCACAGAAATATGCAAAATTTCGTTTAAATTTTTAACCCTGGCCCTGGCCAACAAAAAAACGGACTACAATAAATTGCATAAGAAGTTGCAATGAGCTATAAATTATTAAAAAAATAGGGAATGGTCTGACTTGTGGGCCTATTAAGTTGACGCGTATGCAAGATTTTTTTACTTATTATATACGTCAACAAACGATTCTAGCAGACGTAACCGTTGGATGTCAATCCAACGGCCGTCGTGTTTCTTCAATCTCTGATCTTCTTGCTCCAGCCGCCAAATCCAGCGCCGGCGGGACCGCCTGCTCCCGCCTCCCGTGGCCGGCTGTGCTGCCGTGCAGGCCTCACCGCCCCTACTACTCCCACCGCTTGCCTGGCCATCCCTCTACTCACCAAAATCCCAACACTGTTGTGGCTTCGCCGCCTCCGGGTCATTCCCTTCCTGGGTCTCGCTGTCGTCCATCGCGCTGGTGTTCTCGGCACGGCGTGGTCAACATTGTCAACAGACGACAACATCAGAAGAGGGATATACATGGAGAGGCTGACAGTTGGGACCCACATGGTCCATGGCCGCACACAAGCAAGTACCTCCTTATTACGCCAAAAAGAATGAATACTCCCAATGACAGCTCGGACCCACCAGCTATATCTTCGCACGGAAGGAAGTGCCTACTTATTACGCACAACAAAATGAATACTCCCCCTGCTAGCTGGGACCCACCATACTGGGAGGCTAACTTGTGGGCCTACTAAGTTGACGCGGACGAAGGGCTTTGTCAACTTAGTCAATATGAACGATTCTAGCTGCAGTGACCGTACGATGTCCATCCAACGGCCGTAGTGCTTCTTCAACCTCTGGTCTTCTTGCTCCAGCCGCCCAAACCAGAGCCGGTCGTGTCGCCTACTCCTGCCTCCCATGGCCGGCTGTGCTGCCGCGGAGGCCTCACCGCCCCCTACTACTCCTGCCGCTGCGAGGTCATCCCTCTACTCACCCACACCCCATGTTATTCTGCAGCGACGGCAGCCTCACACCGCAGCCGAACCAGTGAACCCTCATACTCCTCTCCGCGTGGGCATCCACTGCCGCGTCTTCCCCGGCTCCGCGTCGTCCCCTTCCTAGGCCTCGCCGTTGTCCATCGCCTTGGTGCTCTCGGCGCAGCGTGGTCAATGTGGTCAAGGAACAACTTCCATCGGAAGAGTACTGTACGTGGAGAGGCTGACAGCTGGGTCCACGGCCGCAGCAAGGAAGTGCCTCCTTATTACGCGGAAAATAATGATTCCTCCACCTGCCAGCAGGGACCCACCGGACGGGCCACCGTATTTCGAGAAAAAAATGTTTCCCCCCTGACTGCTGGGACCACCAGCTACATCTTCGCACGCAAGGAAGTGCCTGACAATCGGGACCCACTTGGTCGAAGCGTACGTAGCGTTGTCATTCTGGTCGCGAATGTGTATGTACATACTGGTCGATCGGTCTGTCTGCAGGCTGCAGCGATGAACTATGGCCGAGTAAGGAAGGGCACGTGTCATAGTAGAGGCGCGCATGTGTCGTAGTAGAGGCGCGCACGTAGCATGTACACATACGTACAACCAGGGTGCAAGAAAGTAAATACGGCCACCTACGTACATACGGGCGGGGTCTCGAACGCCTACTCGCGCATACGTACGGCCAGGGCTCGTGTACATGGCTGGGTGGGAACGGAGAAACTGCGTCGTCATGTTCATCGGGAGCCAACCGGCTGGGTCGGAACGGAATGCGTCGTGTTCATCGGGAGCCAACCGGCTTGGACGGAACAGCCGATCAAAACGAGGCCTGGCGTACCGCAGAACGGAGGAAACGACCTTCTGTTCGACCGGCCACGGTCGAAACGGGATCCTCACTACTAGGGAAAACCTTATACACAGCATCTTAGCAGTAGCGCTGGACAAAATCGTGCGCTACTACTACTTAGCAGTAGCGCGTGTAAATAAACCACGCTACTGCTACGATTTTAGCAGTAGCGCGTACTAGCAAAACGCGTTGCTGCTATGTTTGAACTGGGCGCAGATGGCTAGTCCCACTTAGCAATAGCGCGTATCCGTGACCAGCGCTACTGCTATGCTCCGTAGCAGTAGCGCTTTTCACGAAACCGCGCTACTACTAACCTTGCCTTATCCTCCCCGCTCGGCCCGACCCTCTCACTCACTCTCCCTCTCACTCACTCTTGCCCGCGCTGATACCCGTCGTCCGCCGCCGCCGCCGCGCTGCTCCTCCACCGAGGTACTCCCTCCGTCCCTCCTCCTCCCTCCTCCCTCCTCCCCCTCCCTCCTTCTCCGGTCGCCCCTCCTCCCTCCTCCTCCGGCCGCCCCCTCGTCCCTCCTCCCTCCTCCGCCAGCAGCCCTCCTCCCACCGCCCCCTCCCTCCTCCTCCTCATCCCCCCCTCCCCCTCCTCCCTCCTCCCTCCTCCCTACCCTCCTCCCTCCTCCGATCCCACCGACCTCCTCCCTCCTCTCTCCTCCCTCCCCCTCCTCCTCCTCCCTCCTCCCTCCTCAGATCTCTATTTTTTTCTGTTTTTACTATAGTTTATTTTACCATTGTGTAATGTAGTTTTTTTAATATTGTATAATGTAGTTTTTTTCTATTGTATAATGTATTTTTTTTCTATAGAATTAGTAAGAAAATTAATAGAACTAGTTGAACTAGTTTATTTTTAGTAAGAACTAGTTGAATTAATAGAACTAGTGTATTTTTAGTAAGAAAATCAATAGAACTAGTTGAACTAGTTTATTTTTAGTAAGAACTAGTTTATTTTTATTTATAGTAAGTATTTAGTTGAATTAATAGAACTAGTTTATTTTTAGTAAGAAAATTTATGTTTAGTTGTTATTTTTTTAGTTAAAGCAATTATTCCCGCATCGACGTCGACGATGCCTATCCCGCATCCTCGTCGTCGACTCGGCGGAGGACACCAGCTTGATCAGAGAGGCCATGTCCGGGACTGGGCTCCGCCGGGCTGGTACTGGGAGGTGCTACCTACCGGGGGGCGCAGCTTGGTGAGGAGCCAGCCCGTCATTGACCCGAACCTTCTTTGGTGGCGGTCGCGTGGGCCAGTGACGGTGCAGAGGCTTGAGGACCCCGCGGAGGTGGTACGTCACCGTGTCAGCGAGGAGGACGAGCACGTCCGTCGCTACATGGTTGCGTTGGAGGGCAGGTTCTCCAATACCTGGCAGGTTCTTCAGGGATCTCACTGGAGCTTTGATCCTGTGATGGTTCCTTCTCTTTGGGTGTCCACCGCCCGCGCCGATACTCGTCGTTCGCTAGGGTTTTAGTTGTATTAGTGATGTTATATGTATGATACTATTCGAGATGTATTAGTGATAATATTCGAAGATGTACGGACACAAGAGATGATTTAGTTTTGCTTATTGAATGCATGCTAATTTGAATACTTATTTATTTTATGATTTGGTTTTCCTTATTGAATGCTCAAATTGGAGAAGTACTCCTATTTTGAATGCTCAAATTGGACCCCACTATGCAAGGCGTATGCATTTGATTAGTTGATAGCTTATAGGGTTTTTGTTTTTGCAGAAATCAAGGAGCCCCTCCATCATCCCCGCTGTCGTCCCCGTCACCGACCCCCTCCGACCTCGAGGTGAGACCAACCAAATCTCCATGAAATGCAATGAACATCAAGTTTGAATGCTCATATGATGTAGATAAAAACATGTATATCTTGTGTTGCTCAAATAGGATATGTGCTTGCCCAAGTGGCCGGTCATGTTTGCAGGTTACACCTCCGAGTGGCCTATGTTTTGCCGGAGTGTTGATTAATTTCCGTTCCGGCAAATTTCAGGCGCTCGATATGTCCTTTTTTAGCAAAGGTCATGCCGGATTTTTCCGTGAATTTTGGCATGACTTGTGCTAGAATATGTAGGAAATATCGAGTGGCCTGGATTTTCTAAAAAGATAACTAAACGACATTTCGGGTTGACTTTAAGTCTATCGAGGCTCCATACATGACAGTCAACAAATGAGTAAGAGAAAGTTTGCACCATATATGAGAGAAGAAGAATCCCGACTGTTGTCGTGGGGGTCATTCCTCCTCTTCTTTCACGTGATAGACCTTTTGGTAATGCACGGGAAGGAAGGGAGGAATGACCATCACCGACGGTCGCAAATGTCAAAGAGGAATCAGTGAGGGAGTGTGTCCACCATATATGAGAGGACGAATAATCCCGACTGTTGTCGTGGGGGTCGCTTCTCCTTCGTTCCTGTGTGCTAGACATTTTGGTGTAATGCACTCGGGGACGAAAGGAGGAGCGACCAGCACCAACGGTCGAATGTATACACCACGCGAGCTAAGAGTTTTCAAGAAAAAGACTCGGCAGACTGATAGTCAACCTGTGATGAATAATAATGATCTAATTTAGTTTTTGTTGTACATATATTTAATTGTACAAGTTTAATCTTTGAATTATGAACCTAGGAAATGTCGTCATCGGACAATGAAAGTCTCCCGGGGGAGTGCGACTGGTGCAACGACGACCGGGGTCTGTGCGACAAGCCTCACCTGGACAAAGGTCGGTGCTTCAGCATTAAGCTCTAGGAGACCTTCGATGTTGAAACGGTACGCAACAACGACAAGTGTTTTTTTCATAATTAAGCACGACTTCAACTATTTCAACGTGTAATTTTCATCTTTTACATTTCGACTAGCTTATCCCATGCCATGTAAGACGCTATGTCTTGGAGAGGATGGATTTTGAAGACCATGAAAGTTTTGAAACAAAGAAAATTCACCTAAGGACCCATCATGATATGGATTTTGAAGTAAATCTGTACAATTCTGAGAGCATAACCCATTTTGGTTGCCCGAATTGGGAAGCACTTTGCAAGATGTATGGTTTTTATGAGGGTATGCTTGTCACCATGGATCTTGGTGATCCTGACATCGAGCAAGACAATATGGACATTTGGGTCCTTGTTGATACGCTTCCAATTCTACCGCTATGTGAGTTTCTCAAACATAGTTATTAACTAATTTATATTGTTCATTTCAAAATAGTTGACAGCTTATTTCCATTGACAGCTTATTTTCATTCTTCAAACAATGTGCGGAAGATGGTAGACAGAACCTACTACACCGATGGCTCTGAGTTAACTTATCAGGAGAAAAATCATCTGATCGCATTTTGTACTGATCTTGAGAATTACAATATCTATTATCAAACTCCTCCACATTATGGTCAATACGTGCCACTAGTGCACGTGTTGAACTACGGTAACATCCATGGAGATGCCATGCATGGTAAGAATTTTTACTATTACGACATCCGTGCATCTTTTGCATAAATTCTTCTAAAACTGAACTACATTGCTAACTACGAAGTTATTACTATGTTTTTCAACAGAAAATCCCGAAGGATTGTGTGCCTCATCTGATGTATCAGAATGGTTGCCTTGATGTTTTGAACATACAGCCAGGTCATCCTATGAATCACACCTGTCCATATCGGATTTCTAAAACCGGTGAAGACATGATAATCAAAGAATGGAAAAAATGTATGGTCAGTCGTAGGGAGGTTCTTGGAAGCAACATTGTGCGAAAGGAAAGAATTGGAGACAGGATAATCTCCATTCTCCATAATGGAGATTCAGGGGCTATCTTGTTTTATGCTATTTTACCTAAGAGAAGGTAGTAGGTCCTATGAGAGAGAAGTAGGTCCTAGGTATAATCTTTATTATGTGGTACAATGTGTTAGAGTTGATGATGAGGAGGAGTTGTGATTATGACTAGTGACCAACTTGCTATGTGATGTCTCATTGATGAAAACGATGATCATGAGGAGGTGTTATATGACAATGATGTATTATGATGATAAGTTGTTAATGATATGATGATGATGATGATGATGATGATATTTATTATATCATTGGGTGAAAGAACCGTGGACATCCACTTGAAACTAGTCCACGGTTCTTTCACCCAGTGATGTAATAACTCATTATGATGTAAAAACAATCTCTAAATTGCTGTTGTATGAAAACTTGTATAAAGGTGCATGAATATAACATGAAATAAAAAAGAAATATAATACAGAATAATAGTAGTAGCGCGGGCCAAGATAAGCGCTACTAGTAATTACCAGCAGCGGGCTTCCCAGGAAGCGCTACTACTAAGTGGATATAGCAGTAGCGTGGGTTAACCCACGCTACGGCTAATCTTTAGCTGTAGCGCCGTACCAGTAGCGCAGCCACCCGCGCTACTGGTAGGCCCAAAACACGCGCTGCTGCTAGGCTTTTCCCTAGTAGTTCCTGCTCATCGGGAGGGGTCTGGCGTACCGCAAAACGGAGGAAACGGACTTGTGTTCGAGTGCCTACAGTCGAAACGGGGTCCTGTTGATCAGGAGGGGTGTGGCGTACCGCAAAACGGAGGAAACAGACTTGTGTTGGAGCGCTACGGTCGAAACGGGGGTCCTGTTCATCGGAAGGGGTGTGACATACCGCAAAACGGGACTACACGGGCTACTGTTCATCTCCTCCAGCCTCCATGGGGCTACTGTTCATCCACCGTCGACCTCCTCCAGCCTCCACCTGCGACTGTTCATCCACGAGCTCCTGTTCATCCAGCCTCCACCGCTCCTCCACCGGCTACTCTTCAACCAGCCCTCTCCACGGGGTCCTGTTCAACCACCCCTCCACGGGCTACTGTTCATCCAGCCCTCCACCGGCTACTATTCAACCAGCCCTCCACGGGGTCATCCTGTTCATCCAGCCTTCCACAGGGTCCTGTTCATCCACCCCCAACCGGCTCGATCGATCGGGGTCCTGTTCATCCAGCGGCAACGGCCTCTACTACCACGGGGTCCTGTTCATCCAACCCCCACCGGGAAACTGTTCATCCACCCCCCCCCCCCCCCCCCCCAACAACACTCACTGTTCATCAAGGGAAGGAGGCAGCAGGTTCGATCGGCTTCAGTTAGCAGTAGTAACGAAGGAATCGCTCGATCGGGTTCAGTTAACAGCCAGATCGATCGATCGCTCGGGTTCAGTAACGCGTAGCCTGCAGTGCAATCGCTCGAGTTCAGTAGGCGAACACCTCGCTCGGGTACAGTTAGATCCCGACGCCTCGCACCCACGCGCTTACGTGTACGAGAGAAACGCGCATCGCTCAGCCCCCGACCACCCACCATAACCGGGAACTCCCCGATATTTTCCTCGCCCTCGCTTCTACCACGGTTTTTTCCGTCATGGACGGCCCAAAGAATGTCATGCAGCTGCGTCTCCGGCCCGCCCAGGACGAAAAGCCCATTTTCTGTCATGATTTTTTGTCATAGAAGTAGGAGCCCACCACATCTATGATGATACCGGGTTTTGTCACAATTATCGTCATAGAAGTGTCATAAGCATGACAGAATTTTTTTTCGTTCAGCCCAAAATGTCACGAATGTGTCTTTTTTTTGTAGTGAGTATAATCGCCCGCCCATGAGTTTCCCATCAACCGCCTTATTTATTTCATATTACATGTGATCATCATAGATGTATCACATATATAGTTGTAAATCCTATCTCTCTTTTCATAATATGTTGTGGTTCTCAAATGAATACATTGCGAAGCTCATGTATATGTTGTTTTTGAGTTGTTGTTTTTTCAAGAACACCTACCAGCATATCTTTATTATTAAGGAGAGAAGAACAAACATACAAAGTTATGATATGTACATGAAGTGCAAACACAGAAGTACACACCCCACCACCCACAACTTAAAGTGCTAACTCATGGTGTCTACTACTCCGTGAGTTCTAACCAACTTGCACATAGAAAACTCCTCTGTTGCTCACTTGATGACCGAAGATGGCATAACTGCCACCTTGTCTAAACCCACAACATGCAAAGAGTATATTACATGTGGGCATTAAATTTCTTCTTGTTGCGATCCGGGACAACCGAACTCACTGGCGGCCACCACTCCTTGATAGTCACAATAGCGTTAGGTGTGAACCTATCTATGCAACTGAAGTGGCGACAACATATTGTACCAAATCTCGCGCGCAAAAGAGCATCCAAGAAGTAGATGACTAACATTCTCATCTCTCTGTTAATAAAGAACAGAAAACTATGGATGCTGCAAGTTCCTCCGAGCGAGTCTATCCGCTAAGACACAGATGAAGGGTAAGCAGGTGATTGATTACTTGGGAAGCACGTCAAAGTACACACATGAAACAATAGCAACGCCGCAATGGAAGGCCCCTGATGTGAATTATGCTAAGTTGAAAATAGATGGTGCTTTTTTGAAAGAGTATGGTACAGCCGGGGTTGGGATGATCCTGCGTGATCATGAAGGAGTAGTCATCTTCACCGCGATGCGAGTGCTCTTTAATTGTGGTGATCCTCTGGAAGCGGAGATGGTGGCCATGGACGAAGGGCTTCGACTTGCGCTTCACTAGTCCAACTTGTCGTTGGTTGTGGAGATGGACCGCGCTGAGTTGTTGAAGATAGTGCAATCTAAAGATGTTGAGCGCTCGAGGTATGCGAACCAGGCCAATGAGATCATAAGAATTTTGGCTCATGAAAGGAACATTAGTCTAGCTAAAATCAGCAGACATGTAAATGTAGCGAGTCACACCCTTACTTGTATGGGGCACTCGCAACAGCGCACAACCTGTTGGCTTCGAATCTCCCCTGTGGAAATAGCTAGCATTGTCATCTCTGAATGTAATCACCATGGCTGATGAATGAAAAGTTCCTTTCCCTCAAAAAAGAAGATGGGTTATTTCTGATGGGTACTTCATGGATGTGGATAACCATTGGGTATGTGCACAACATCACAAACATAAATTCTATCCATGAACATCTTGATGAGGGTCGATGGGAAATGGAGGCCGCTATATAGTGGGGCAGCACTGGAACCGTTCGAAACCCGACCCATTGCCATTCGAGCTCTTTCCATGTCACATTGGACATCGATCAAACAACTCACTCCCAGTAAAAGAAAAAAAATAAGAGCAATGCCACACATATAAGTTAATGATTTTGTTATGTGCTTGTGTGGTAAGTATACCTGCATATCTTATGGCCATGATCAAGTTTCCTAAATGGGCTATCAATGCCATTAACTCTCAAATGGCTCACTTCTTTTGGGGAAATTTGGGAGATCAACACAAATACCATTTGGCTAATTGGGGCTTGGTTTCCCGGAAAAAAGAATTTGGAGGCCTAGAGATTCCTAACTTAAGGGAATTCAACATGGCCCTGTTGGCTATAGGAGATATGCCCTAGAGGCAATAATATCAGTTATTTTGTATCTCCTGGTTTGTAATGAAAGTTTATGTTCCATGCTATAACTGCAATGATTCTCGAGTCTACAATAAAACGAGGCTTGGAGGGAAACTCATGCGCACGTGTGGGATAATAAACGGAAAAATGTATTCCTGGTCAAGCCTCTATGACTGGCTCGAGTATTGCATGATGATCCTGTTTTCCTGATCATGGGCATGTCTATGCCGGCAATTTTGAGGGCACAAATTGTTGGTAGAACACTTGTGTTGAATCGACCCAAATTGATGTTATGCTATGAGATGCATTCGTCACAAGTTAATGGTTTATAACACAGAGAAGTTAATGTTTGCATAATTCCTTAGACCATGAGAGTATCGAGTTCCTTCATACTTGCTTCATGAACTTTGGGGTTTCTTAAACGTCATCCGTAACTGGGTGGCTATTACGGCGGCTTACGGGTTCACGGAAAAGTATGGCAAGTAACAAGATAGCTCAAGATTGGGATTTGCTCCTCCGACGATGGAGATATATACTCGGGCCCTCTCGGTGTTATGGTATCCATCATCGTCTGGCCAAACACCTTGTGATTTGATCACTGGGATGCCGGAACACGAAAACGAGAAAAGAGAACAAAACCGGTAACGAGGTAACTTGCATGATGGACAAATTGTTGATCCACAGGAATGCAATAAATCTCACCTCGGGTATTTGTGACATATCGCGAAGCAACAGGAATAGCACACGGCAACTGGAGGTTCACTCGAATATTCATTCGTGTGGGTATAGGGGTCAATATGGGTGTCCACGGCTCCGATGTTGATCATTGATCAGAAGGGGTTCCAGGTCATGTCTATGCTTCACCGAACCTATAGGGTCACACGCTTAAGGGTCATCTATCTGCTGAATACTAGACAGGGAGTCTGAGAGAAAATCACCGAAAAAGTTTCGGACACCGGAAAAGTTTCGGACAGCGGAAAAGTTCCGCAGAGAGAGGTCACCAGATGAGTTCCGGTGAAACTGAAAAGTTGTTTCAGAGGATACCATAAAGTCAAATTGGTTTCGGCACATGCCTGATAATTCTTGGAGGGTGCCAGAATCATTCTCGAAACTTCTGGGAATTTTCTGGAAGAAAAACCGGAAATGTTCCGGAGCTGCCGGAACCACTTCAGATGCTTTTCGCAGATGAAAATCACTAATCTGGAATTGTTTCAGAACACGTTGAAAATTATTTTAGTGGGTACTGGAAATGTTCTAAGCCCACATAAATATTTTCAGTTCGAACGGACGCTGAAAAATGTCGTCATGAATAGTGAAAATCAGCTTTATGGTTACTTTTTGGAAAGCCATTATTTTTGGGTTTTGTCCCAAGATATTTTTGGGGGATGACATGGAAGGATAAGGCCCCTTTTGAAGGGGCCCTACAAGGTGTGGCCGGCCACATGGGGGCTCCTCCATGGAGCCCCCACTTGTCCATTGGTTTCACACTTGTGCCCTTGAGGAAGGACTTCATTCATGTGCATTTTGGGTTTTTGTGTTAAACTACCCTACCCCTTGGGATTTCCTATAAATAGAGGTGGAGGGGCAGCCCTACACACTCATCCCTTGCTCTCATACACTTGCCATGCATTATCTGGCTTCTTCTCTCCTTCCCAAGAAAAGAGTGTCGTAGAGCCGAAAGGCTGTCTAGGTTCCGGCAGGAACTAGTTCTGGACGGCGAAGCCCTGCCGGATAGCTGACACCTTATGTGTGCAACCCCGTAGAGAGGTCGTAGTTTTGGCCTTTTGCCCGAGGGGCTGTTCGAGTGTCCTCCCGAAGGGCTGTCCGAGTCTCCGTTCGAGTTTCGAGGGTCCTCCCAAAGGGCTGTCCGCGACATCGTCCGGGGGACTGTCCGACCGCCTCCCGAAGGGCTGTCCGACGAGGGAGTACATCCTCGCGGTTGGGAGGTTGTAAATCCTAGCTGCGGGGATCTGCACCAACGATCACCACCGACTCTTCTTCCACTGCGCTTCGAGTCGGTACGGATCAGATAAAACCTTGTATGCAGTCTCCGTAGTGGTTCTGGGCGTTCTCGCTATACCGAAAATTTTCGTTTTCTATCGCATTCCCCTACAGTGGCATCAAGAGCCGTGCTATGCGTAGATGCAGGTTACGATCTAGAATACATGGAGATGTATGGGTATTGCATAATATAATTTTGGAGTAGATGAGATCTATTGCTGAAAATTATTTATGCGGGTGACAGATGAAATCTGTTACCCGACGTTCTTATTGCTTCCCTAGAATTTGCGTTTGCTCAATCTCGAGACAGCATGGTGGAATTTGACAAAGTTCTGGCAATCCGTGATCCTGATTGATCATGGAAGTGCTATCAGTTCTTTGGGTTCTGCCATAGTCAAAAGAAAGATGAAATTCGGAGATGAAAGGGCATTGCAGATATGATCTGCGCGGGGGTCATGCGTATGACGAAGTTTAGTATGGGACTCGAGATTTAATTATCTCGTGTTTCATACACCCCGAGATGTTAATCTAGCAACTTGAATAATCATACTTGATGATAAAACGTTGGTAGCTGCGGTTTGAGTAAAAACCTTAGAAGCCACGTAAAATAAAATTTTGCATAAACCGATTAGAGGCGTCTAACTTGGTTTTGCAGGATGGTTTGCATGTGATGTGGTATAGCATTGCTCATATTCAATTTGATTATGTATGAGATGACTATATGATGTAATTAACATGACCTGCGTGTCATGATTCGGCATGATGGCTGGAGCCATATGATTGCACTTTAATGACCTGCATGTCAACCTTAAGTAATGCATTTATTTTATCTTGCTATGGAGATAGCAATATTATCTGGTGCATCGAGAAGGTGGTGGCAATCTTCGCGAAGGTGAACACCGACACGAATGCCGAAGACGAAGAAATGAAAGACTTCTCCGTCAGAAGAGGCTATACCATATCATGCTATTATGAATTGCCTGAGATGTTTATCCCTCTTGGTGCACCCTTCTTGATTGCGCGGTAGTCGCTTTTATTAGGGTGATCTCTCACAAAAATATCAAGTAGTTAGTGTTCTCCCAAGTGTAGCACCGTCACGGCACCTAACTTTTCGGGGTACGCCATGGATGCATGGGTACGAACGATTAGGGATGTGTGAGGCGGGTGAATTGAGACCTCGCAGCGAGATCACTTGGTTTCCTTGACGTTCAGGAATGAAAGTCATGAGCTCGGAACACACGCATCGAAAGATGAACAAGAGTCACATGGAGATGTGATCGGCAAGTTGACCTACCGATTAAAATTCCCGTCATGAGATGATGATTCTATGGCGATGAATTGAAGTCCGGATCTTGAATCACTCACAATCAATTATGAGAGATATTGATTTGAGTGGGAGCACACTTTAGAATAAAATTGTTTATTCACTAGTGCAAACTTCATTATTAACAAAGTCTAAGTGAAAACTTGTGTTTTCCGTTGTAGATCAAATGGCTCACAACACCGCGTTCAACTTAGGCCCGATGTTAGAGAAAGAGAAGTTAACTGCGACTGGAAACAACTATGCGGACTGGGTCCGCAACCTGAGGATTGTCCTCAGGAGCTCTAAGAAACTGTATGTGCTCGAAAATGCTCTTCCAGCTAAACCGGCGGCAGAGGCCCCGGAAGATGAACAAAATGTCTGGGCCACTAAGGATGATGATCACAACTTAGTGCAGTGCCTCATGCTAGCTTGCATGAGTACAGAACTTCAAAAACGTTTTGAATTCCATAAACCCCGTGATATGATCCGGGAATTGGATGCTCTGTACAAGGAAACCGCAAAGTCTGAACAATTTGATATCATGAAGGCTTTGATGGATTGCAAGATGGCTGAGGGTAGTTCAGTTGGCGAACACGTGGTCAAAATGATTGGCTATGCTGAAAGGCTTAAAACCCTGGAATTTCCACTTCCACCTGGCCATACGATGGACATGTTGCTTTCTTCGCTCCCCCCGTCTTACGACGGTTTTGTATTAAACTACAACATGAGTGGGATGGAGAAGGAACCGGAAGAGGTGCTCGCCATGCTGAAAACTGCAGAAGGAGGACTGCAGAAAAATCGCAAGCAAATGTTGCTTGTGAATAAAACCGCCAGTTTCAAAAAGAAGAAAGGCAAGCCAAAGAAGGGCAAGGGCGCCGGTAAGACCGGCTCCCAAAGCAACTCTAAGGGTGGAGCCAAGAATGAAACTGAGTGCTTCTACTGCAAGGGCACAGGACACTGGAATAGAAACTGCAAGAAGTATCTGGAAGATAAGAAGTCTGGGAAAACCGGAAAAGGTATAATTGTTATACAAGTTAATGTCATTGACGTTTTGCTTGCTAGCGAAAATTCTAAGTCTTGGGTATTTGATACCGGATCGGTTGCTCACATTTGCAACTCGATACAGGGGCTTCAGAAGGTGCGCAAGCTGGCAAAGAATGAAGTCGTGATGCGTGTCGGGAACGGCGCTGGGATCGCCGCTCAAGCCGTCGGCATTATGCCTCTACGTCTCCCTTCAGGATTTATCTTAGAACTAAGTAACTGTTATTTTGTTCCACTGTTGTGTAGAAACATTATCTCCGGATCATGTTTAGTACACGATGGGTATTCGTACAAGTCTGAGAACAATGGTTGTTCACTTTATTGTAAGGATATGTTTTATGGATTTGCACGCATTGTTGGGGGCCTTTTCATACTAAATCTTGAATGTGGAAATGATGTCTTTAACGTGAATGCTAAACGCCTTAAGAAGGCTGATACCACCACCGCTTTCTTGTGGCACTGTCGGCTTGGCCACATCGGAAAGAAACGCATGCAAAGACTCCATAAAGATGGAGTTTTACCGTCCCTTGATTTTGAATCATTTGACACATGTGAAGCTTGCTTGATGGGGAAAATGACCAAGACGCCGTTCACGGGTCATCCTGAACGGGCGGGTGAATTGTTGGAAATAATACATAGTGATGTATGTGGTCCAATGAACACGGCCGCACGGGGTGGGTATTTTTACTTCGTGACTTTTACTGATGATTTAAGTCGGTATGGCTATATCTACTTGATGAAGCATAAGTCGGAAACCTTTGAAAAGTTTAAAGAATTTCAGAATGAGGTAGAAAATCATCATGACAAAAAGATTAAGTTTCTGCGGTTTGATCGCGGAGGCGAGTATCTTAGTCATGAGTTTGGCCAACATCTGAGTGACCGTGGAATCATTTCACAGCTTACGCCTCCCGGAACTCCACAGAGAAACGGAGTATCGGAACGACGTAACCGAACCTTGTTGGACATGGTAAGGTCGATGATGTCTCTTACAGATCTACCGATATCTTTTTGGGGTCACGCACTACTTACTGCCGCTCACACACTAAGCACCGTCTAAGTCTATTAAGACGACACCACATGAGATGTGGCATGGGAAGAAACCTTGTGTGTCGCATCTTAAAATTTGGGGTTGTGAGGCATATGTAAAGCGTTTACAGCCTAGCAAACTCGATCCTAGATCAGACAAATGTTACTTTGTAGGTTATCCAACAAGCACCGTTGGGTATTCCTTCTACCTACCCTCCGAGCACAAAGTGTTTGTCGCTAAAGGCGGAGTCTTTCTTGGGAAAGAGTTTCTCGCTAAAGAAACAAGTGGGAGGACAGTACAACTCAATGAGATTAGTGAATCTTCGGCAACCGTTGATATGGCTAAGGAACCGGAAGAAATTCCGCTAATTATCCCTACAACTGAGCCGGAAGTTGTCGCATATAATGCGGAGACTTCAGACAATGTTGTAACTGAACCGCGCAGATCAGGTAGGGCTATCCAGCCACCTGAATGGTTTCATAACGAAATCTTCATTCTTGAAGACGATGAACCTGCGCACTACAAGGAAGCGATGGCGGGCCCAGCTCAAAAGAATGGCACAAAGCCATGAGATCCGAAATGGAATCCATGTACGAAAAGCAAGTTTGGAACTTGGAAGAACTTCCAGAAGGCGTAAAGCCGATTGGTTGTAAATGGATTTTCAAAAGGAAGATGGACGCGGATGGTAACATTACTATCCACAAAGCTAGACTTGTCGCGAAAGGGTTCACGCAAGTTCCAGGAGTGGACTATGACGAGACTTTCTCGCCCGTAGCTATGCTTAGGTCTGTTCGGATATTACTAGCAATTGCTGCTTATTTCGATTATGAGATATGGCAGATGGATGTCAAAACGGCTTTCCTAAATGGAAACCTCAAAGAGGATGTATACATGATACAGCCAGAAGGTTTTGTCATTCATGAGGATGCTGGAAAGGTATGCAAACTTCAGAAAGCCATTTATGGTCTGAAGCAAGCGTCAAGGAGCTGGAACATTCATTTTGATGAAGTGGTCAAAGAGTTTGGCTTCATCAGGAATGACGAAGAATCTTGTGTTTACAAGAAGTTTAGTGGGAGCGCAAAAGCATTTCTAATCTTGTATGTGGATGACATATTGTTGATTGGAAATGACGTGAATTTTCTTAGCGAAATAAAAGACTCATTGAAAAAAAGGTTTTCAATGAAAGACTTAGGCGAAGCGGCATATGTATTGGGCATCAGAATCTATAGAGATAGATCAAAACGCCTGATAGCGCTTAGCCAAAGCACGAACATTGACAAGGTGTTGAAAAGGTTCAACATGGAGAACTCCAAGAAAGGCCTACTCCCCATGTCACCTGGCACAGTGCTTTGCAAGAATCAGAATCCTCGAACTCTCGATGAGCGAGTACAAATGAATGATGTTCCATATGCCTCGGCAGTTGGTTCTATTATGTATGCCATGCTATGTACAAGACCGGATGTTTCCTATGCGCTAAGTGTTAGTAGCTGGTACCAAAGTGATCCAGGATTGGAACACTGGGCCGCAGTCAAGGGTATTCTTAAGTACCTCAGACGGACCAAGGATTTACTCCTTGTGTACGGAGGTGATGAAGAGCTCATTGTAAGTGGTTACACTGATGCAGGCTTCATGACTGACCCAGATGACTTCAAATCTCAATCAGGCTATGTTTTCATATTGAACGGTGGCGCAGTTGATTGGAAAAGTTCCAAACAAAAGACTGTGGCAGATTCTACGACGGAGGCGGAGTATGTTGCAGCTTCAGAAGCCTCCAAGGAGGCGGTATGGATCAAGCAATTTCTTGAAGACCTTGGTGTGGTTCCAAGTGCTCTGGACCCGGTGGAGATCTATTATGATAATAGTGGCGCCGTGGCTCAAGCAAGGGAGCCAAGTTCGCACCATAAGACAAGACATATTCAACGCAAATATAAACTCATTCGACATCATGTCGAAGAGGGTTTAGTGAAAGTACGCAAAGTTCACACGGATCTGAATGTGTCAGACCCGATGACAAAGCCTCTACCACGAGCAAAGCATGAGCAACACCGGATAGCCATTGGTGTTAGGGAAGCCATGTAACTGGATTATGACTCTAGTGCAAGTGGGAGTCTGTAGGAGATATGCCCTAGAGGTAGTAATACCAGTTATTTTGTATCTCCTGGTTTGTAATGAAAGTTTATGTTCCATGCTATAACTGCAATGATTCTCGAGTCTACAATAAAACGAGGCTTGGAGGGAAACTCATGTGCATGTGTGGGATAATAAACGGAAAAATGTATTCCTGGTCAAGCCTCTATGACTGGCTCGAGTATTGCATGATGATCCTGTTTTCCTGATCATGGACATGTCTATGCTGGCAATTTTGAGGGCACAAATTGTTGGTAGAACACTTGTGTTGAATCGACCCAAATTGATGTTATGCTATGAGATGCATTCATCACAAGTTAATGGTTTATAACACAAAGAAGTTAATGTTTGCATAATTCCTTAGACCATGAGAGTATCGAGTTCCTTCATACTTGCTTCGTGAACTTTTGGGTTTGTTAAACGTCATCCGTAACTGGGTGGCTATTACAGCGGCTTACGGGTTCACGGAAAAGTATGGCAAGTAACGAGATAGCTCAAGATTGGGATTTGCTCCTCCGACGATGGAGAGATATACTCGGGCCCTCTCGGTGTTACGGTATCCATCATCGTCTGGCCAGACACCTTGTGATTTGATCACTGGGATGCCGGAACACGGAAACGAGAAAAGAGAACAAAACCGGTAACGAGGTAACTTGCATGATGGACAAATTGTTGATCCACAGGAATGCAATAAATCTCACCTCGGGTATTTGTGACATATCACGAAGCAACAGGAATAGCACACGGCAACTGGAGGTTCACTCGAATATTCATTCGTGTGGGTATAGGGGTCAATATGGGTGTCCACGGCTCCGATGTTGATCATTGATCGGAAGGGGTTCCAGGTCATGTCTATGCTTCACCGAACCTATAGGGTCACACGCTTAAGGGTCATCTATCTGCTGAATACTAGACAGGGAGTCTGAGAGAAAATCACCGAAAAAGTTTTGGACACAGAAAAAGTTTCGGACAGTGGAAAAGTTCCGCAGAGACAGGTCACCGGATGAGTTCCGGTGAAACTGAAAAGTTGTTTCAGAGGATACCATAAAGTCAAATTGGTTTCAGCACATGCCTGATAATTCTTGGAGGGTGCCAGAATCATTCTGGAAACTTCTGGGAATTTTCTGGAAGAAAAACCGGAAATGTTCCGGAGCTGCCGGAACCACTTCAGATGCTTTTCGCAGATGAAAATCACTATCTGGAATTGTTTCAGAACACGTTGAAAATTATTTTAGTGGGTACTGGAAATGTTCTAAGCCCACATAAATATTTTCAGTTCGAACGGACACTGAAAAATGTCGTCATGAATAGTGAAAATCAGCTTTATGGTTACTTTTTGGAAAGCCATTATTTTTGGGTTTTGTCCCAAGATATTTTTGGGGGATGACATGGAAGGATAAGGCCCCTTTTGAAGGGGCCCTACAAGGTGTGGCCGGCCACATGGGGGCTCCTCCATGGAGCCCCTACTTGTCCCTTGGTTTCACACTTGTGCCCTTGAGGAAGGACTTCATTCATGTGCATTTTGGGTTTTTGTGTTAAACTACCCTACCCCTTGGGATTTCCTATAAATAGAGGCGGAGGGGCAGCCCTCCACACTCATCCCTTGTTCTCATACACTTGCCATGCATTATCTGGCTTCTTCTCTCCCTCCCACGAAAAGAGTTTCGTAGAGCCGAAAGGCTGTCTGGGTTCCGGCAGGAACTAGTTCTGGACGGCGAAGCCCTGCCGGATAGCTGACACCGTATGTGTGCAACCCCGTAGAGAGGTCGTAGTTTCGGCAGGAACTAGAATACATGGAGATGTATGGGTATTGCATAATATAATTTTGGAGTAGATGAGATCTATTGCTGAAAATTATTTATGCGGGTGACAGATGAAATCTGTTACCCGACGTTCTTATTGCTTCCCTAGAATTTGCGTTTGCTCAATCTCGAGACAGCATGGTGGAATTTGACAAAGTTCTGGCAATCCGTGATCCTGATTGATCATGGAAGTGCTATCAGTTCTTTGGGTTCTGCCATAGTCAAAAGAAAGATGAAATTCGGAGATGAAAGGGCATTGCAGATATGATCTGCACGGGGGTCATGCGTATGACGAAGTTTAGTATGGGGCTCGAGATTTAATCATCTCGTGTTTCATACACCCCGAGATGTTAATCTAGCAACTTGAATAATCATACTTGATGATAAAACGTTGGTAGCTGCGGTTTGAGTAAAAACCTTAGAAGCCACGTAAAATAAAATTTTGCATAAACCGATTAGAGGCGTCTAACTTGGTTTTGCAGGATGGTTTGCATGTGATGTGGTATAGCATTGCTCATATTCAATTTGATTATGTATGAGATGACTATATGATGTAATTAACATGACCTGCGTGTCATGATTCGGCATGATGGCTGGAGCCATATGATTGCACTTTAATGACCTGCGTGTCAACCTTAAGTAATGCATTTATTTTATCTTGCTATGGAGATAGCAATATTATCTGGTGCATCGAGAAGGTGGTGGCTATCTTCGCGAAGGTGAACACTGACACGAATGCCGAAGACGAAGAAATGAAAGACTTCTCCGTCAGAAGAGGCTATACCATATCATGCTATTATGAATTGCCTGAGATGTTTATCCCTCTTGATGCACCCTTCTTGATTGCGCGGTAGTCGCTTTTATTAGGGTGATCTCTCACAAAAATATCAAGTAGTTAGTGTTCTCCCAAGTGTAGCACCGTCACGGCACCTAACTTTTCGGGGTACGCCATGGATGCATGGGTACGAACGATTAGGGATGTGTGAGGCAGGTGAGTTGAGACCTCGCAGCGAGATCACTTGGTTGCCTTGACGTTCAGGCATGAAAGTCATGAGCTCGGAACACACGCATCGAAAGATGAACAAGAGTCACATGGAGATGTGATCGGCAAGTTGGCCTGCCGATTAAAATTCCCGTCATGAGATGATGATTCTATGGCGATGAATTGAAGTCTGGATCTTGAATCACTCACAATCAATTATGAGAGATATTGATTTGAGTGGGAGCACACTTTAGAATAAAATTGTTTATTCACTAGTGCAAACTTCATTATTAACAAAGTCTAAGTGAAAACTTGTGTCTTCCGTTGTAGATCAAATGGCTCGCAACACCGCGTTCAACTTAGGTCCGATGTTAGAGAAAGAGAAGTTAACTGCGACTGGAAACAACTATGCGGACTGGGTCCGCAACCTAAGGATTGTCCTCAGGAGCGCTAAGAAACTGTATGTGCTTGAAAATGCTCTTCCAGCTAAACCGGCGGCAAAGGCCCCGAAAGATGAACAAAATGTCTGGGCCACTAAGGATGATGATCACAACTTAGTGCAGTGCCTCATGCTAGCTTGCATGAGTACAGAACTTCAAAAACGTTTTGAATTCCATAAACCCCGTGATATGATCCGGGAATTGGATGCTCTGTACAAGGAAACCGCAAAGTCTGAACGATTTGATATCATGAAGGCTTTGATGGATTGCAAGATGGCTGAGGGTAGTTCAGTTGGCGAACACGTGGTCAAAATGATTGGCTATGCTGAAAGGCTTAAAACCCTGGAATTTCCACTTCCACCTGGCCATACGATGGACATGTTGCTTTCTTCACTCCCCCCGTCTTACGACGGTTTTGTATTAAACTACAACATGAGTGGGATGGAGAAGGAACCGGAAGAGGTGCTCGCCATGCTGAAAACTGCAGAAGGAGGACTGCGGAAAAATCGCAAGCAAATGTTGCTTGTGAATAAAACCGCCAGTTTCAAAAAGAAGAAAGGCAAGCCAAAGAAGGGCAAGGGCGCCGGTAAGACCGGCTCCCAAAGCAACTCTAAGGGTGGAGCCAAGAATGAAACTGAGTGCTTCTACTGCAAGGGCACAGGACACTGGAAGAGAAACTGCAAGAAGTATCTGGAAGATAAGAAGTCTGGGAAAACCGGAAAAGGTATAATTATTATACAAGTTAATGTCATTGACGTTTTGCTTGCTAGCGAAAATTCTAAGTATTGGGTATTTGATACCGGATCGGTTGCTCACATTTGCAACTCGATACAGGGGCTTCAGAAGGTGCGCAAGCTGGCAAAGAATGAAGTCGTGATGTGCGTCGGGAACGGCGCTGGGATCGCCGCTCAAGCCGTCGGCATTATGCCTCTACATCTCCCTTCTGGATTTATCTTAGAACTAAGTAACTGTTATTTTGTTCCACTGTTGTGTAGAAACATTATCTCCGGATCATGTTTAGTACACGATGGGTATTCGTACAAGTCTGAGAACAATGGTTGTTCACTTTATTGTAAGGATATGTTTTATGGATTTGCACCCATTGTTGGGGGCCTTTTCATACTAAATCTTGAATGTGGAAATGATGTCTTTAACGTGAATGCTAAACGCCTTAAGAAGGCTGATACCACCACCACTTTCTTGTGGCACTATCGGCTTGGCCACATCGGAAAGAAACGCATGCAAAGACTCCATAAAGATGGAGTTTTACCGTCCCTTGATTTTGAATCATTTGACACATGTGAAGCTTGCTTGATGGGGAAAATGACCAAGACGCCGTTCACGGGTCATCCTGAACGGGCGGGTGAATTGTTGGAAATAATACATAGTGATGTATGTGGTCCAATGAACACGGCCGCACGGGGTGGGTATTTTTACTTCGTGACTTTTACTGATGATTTAAGTCGGTATGGCTATATCTACTTGATGAAGCATAAGTCGGAAACACTTGCCATGCATTATCTGGCTTCTTCTCTCCCTCCCACGAAAAGAGTTTCGTAGAGCCGAAAGGCTGTCTGGGTTCCGGCAGGAACTAGTTCTGGACGGCGAAGCCCTGCCGGATAGCTGACACCGTATGTGTGCAACCCCGTAGAGAGGTCGTAGTTTCGGCCTTTTGCCCGAGGGGCTGTTCGAGTGTCCTCCCGAAGGGCTGTCCGAGTCTCCGTTCGAGTTTCGAGGGTCCTCCCGAAGGGCTGTCCGCGACATCGTCCGGGGGACTGTCCGACCGCCTCCCGAAGGGCTGTCCGACGAGGGAGTACATCCTCGCGGTTGGGAGGTTGTAAATCCTAGCTGCGGGGATCTGCACCAACGATCACCACCGACTCTTCTTCCGCTGCGCTTCGAGTCGGTACGGATCAGATCAAACCTTGTATGCAGTCTCCATAGTGGTTCTGGGCGTTCTCGCTATACCGAAAATTTTCGTTTTCTGTCGCGTTCCCCTACATTGGCATGTTGGGGGAAAAGATTCCTTGACTCCCAGGATAGAGATTGGAAGAAAATTATTTCATATAAATACAATGTAAATTCCCCCAATATTCTTTGGTCCAGGAATGGGGTGGGCTCTACCTTCTGGAAGAGTGTCACCTGGGCCTTATCAGCAGCAAAAACCTTCTACAAATGGAAGGTGGGTAATGGGGAGCTCATTAATTTCTGGCACGATATTTGGGCGGGGGGGGGTTGTTCCCTATAAGTCCAGTTCTGTGATCTTTTTAGTATGTGCAATCAAACTGATTGTACTGTTGCCCAGGTTTGGGATTGTAGTAACTTAAAACTGTCATTTAGAAGATGTGTTGATCAGGTGGGCATGGAACATTGGGATCAACTTGTGTATCTTATTGGGCAATTCCCTTTACATGATGAAAAAGATACCCCAATCTAAACACTAGAACCAAATGGTTACTCTGTGAGGTCTTTCTACAAACAAATTATTTTTGGGGGGGGGGGGGGGGGGGGGGGGGGGGGGGGTGTAGCTTCTGCTATTAGTACTAAAATGTGGAAAATTATTTGCCCCCAAAGATTCATGTCCTTTTCTGGTTGTGTGTTTACAACAAGGTGCTTACCAGGATAATTTACCTAAAAGAAGACGAGTGGACGACCCTACCTGTCTGTTTTCTTCCGAAAATGAATCTGTTGACCATTTGTTGTTTGACTGTGTGGTGGCACAAACTGTGAGGGATTTTATTTCAGAATGTTTTTCAATTGATAAGATTTCTGGTTTTGGTGACATTTCTGCCTTTTGGCAATCGTCTAAGAAAAATGATGTACTGAACTTAGTGACTGCTGCCTCCTTGTGGAGCATCTGGAAATTGAGAAACGAGTTTTGTTTTCAGGGGCGCACGTGGCGAAGTGTGAAATGCATTCTTGCCAAAACAAGCTACTACTTACAACAATGGAAGGTGCTTTGCACCGATGCTCACGCGGTCTTGCTGCAGCATTGCATCCTGCTGCTGGACAAATGGCGTGGGGAGCTGCTTCGTATTGCCTGGACATGAAGGGAGGAACCAGGATGAACTGACGCTGAGCTCTCTAATCCGCATCTTCGATATCTGGTGGTCGGCTAAACGGCATTGATGTTTCATTTTTTGGTTCTGTACTATAAAGATTTGTGTAAAGAGGAGTCTGTAATGCTGTAACTGTGGGAACTTCTGCTCTCATCTAGGTTGCTGTCGAGTTATGTTTTCGGTAGGGCCTCTGGCCCTAAACTATGGCCGGCGTCGTACTCGAACCTGGTCAGTCAGATGTTCACCAGCATCTTGTAGGCCGTGTGCCGCTGTACGTGCCGATCGAATGAAACGTCCCGGCCGCAAGTTCACTGGTAGTGTACGTACTTGTTTGCCTTCCTTTCTGTTTCATGTTGCCCGCTGCCTTGGCTGCAGCTGGGTTTTGTAAATGCGGATGAGGATGAACAAAGTGCACTACATGGTGCGTGCCGTGATCCGTAGGATGCGCGGCTGGTGATCGATCGAGTTGACTAATTTGTCATAAAATAAGAATATGTTCCTCCAGCACCACTAGCTGGTTTAGTGGAGTACATGAAAGATTGAAACAGCATAATATAGTGCTCCTAATTAAAATCAAAATTAAACTAATTAATTAAATAGAATCTAATAAAAGATTATAGCTAAAAACGAAGGACCATATATTCAACAGTCGTTTGCAAAAAAAAAAATTTACCCCGATTCCATCCCTGTCCATTTCATACGCCGCGCCGCACGCAAAATCCTTGGGGGGGGGGGGGGGGGGGGGGGGGGGGGGGGGGGGGGGGGGGGGTCCAGTGGGGGTGGGGGGGCAAAACACACAAAATTTCATAACCTCAGCTCTCTCTCTCTCAGAAAATATGCTGGGGGTGGGGGGGCAGCAACACGGTAAGCTCCGCCGTTGGGCGAGTCTCCACACCTGCACCCATCACGGACTCCCGTCCACCGACAACATTGCTTTTGCGTCCTCTGTGACTCCGGGTCGCTCATGGTTTTGCCTTGCCGCCCCTTTGAGCATCTACACCCGGACTTGGCAAATCCGGCCTCTCAAATGTCCGCAGACGCGCCACTGACCGGGCACGTCTTAAATTAGTCACTTTGCATCCACCTCTTTCGTATTTCATCCCCTAAATCCATATAAAGTATGCAAAAGAAATCCTGCCTGCTACACGTAGCTAATCTTCGTCGTTGGAGATGTCCACGACGACGGTGTCCGGCGCTAGCTGGATGGGCGGGTAGGAGGGCTCCGGCTCATCCTCCTCCTGCTCGACCTCATCCATGTAGGCGAACATCTTCGCCACCTCCACGGCCTCTTGCGCCTCGATCTCCTGTCGGCGACGGCGTCTTGCCTCCGTAGCCGACTCCGACCGGAGGGAATCGAGGATGGCCTGCTGCTCCGCCTGCAGATCCCCGTGGCCAGCGTCCCCCACATCCTCCTCCTCCGGCTCGTCCCCCTCCTCCTCCTCCTCGTCGTCGTCGTCGTCGTCCTCCTCCTCCTCCTCCTCGTCGTCATCCTCCTCCTCCTCCTCGTCGTCGTCGTCATCGTCGTCCTCCTCCTCCTCCACCTCCAACTCCTCCTCCGGATCCACTGCATCCGGAGGTAGCCCCGCGGGGATCCGAGCTTCGTGCCTAGCCCGGATCTGCTCAAGGAGCTCCAGCCGGCGCTCCGGAGTCAGAAAGGGCTTGCTCCTCACCCGGCGGCGGGGAGGGAGGGGGGCATGGCTACTAGTCGGACGGATGGAGTGGAAAGTGGCGGCGGACAGAAGGAGGAAAATGTGGATGGATGGTAGGGTTTCGGTGCCACCGGTCAACTTAAATAGCCGGCCAATGCACTACGCGGCCTGCCGGAGCTGCGCCACGCGGCGCCAACGGTCCGACGGAGGAGACGTGTTTCAGACCGCCGGGTTTGAGGGCGTTTCCGGCAGGGACCCCTTCATCAGTCCGACGTGGCGGGCGTGCCCGGACGCCCCCATATCCACCCCGTATTTGGGCTCGATATGGGGGGTGCCGGTCAACCCGGGCGTTTGAGGCGTCCGTCTAGGTCGAAAAAACATGACCTGTCAATGACCGGGCGGCCCGCCCGGGCATATGAGGCGGGTTTGAGAGGTCCGGCTGTAGATGCTCTTAGGCATCTTCAACGTGGACCCGCAAACCGCCCGCATCAGCCCGCACCGCGGAAGTCATCCAAAGAGGCATGTATCGGTTCACGGGGTGGTCCAGATATGATTTCTCCCGCATTTTGGAGACAAAAATGGGGGGCTTTGCGGGAGTCTGGACACGCGAAACGTAGGAATCCGACACCCTCGGCCCACCCAAAGCCCTTCCCGGACCTCGCGACTCCATTCTCCCATTTTCTCCCCCTCCTTCTTTCTCTCTTGCCTTCGCCGCCGCTCCACCACCCCGGCCATCACACCAGACCCCTGCCGAAACTCTACGTCTCCGTCACCTCCAGCGCTCCAGCAGTGCTCCACCCCGCTTCTCCTCCGTCTCTGTTCAACCCCTGTCCTCCGACCGCCCCCCAGGTACCATCCGCTACTGCTATTCTCACCATGCCCGGCAAGTGTTCGATGAATCGCCAGAGTTAAAAACAGTTGTCCCTTCTTCTTTCTAGCAATGGATTCCGATTTGGAGTACATATACGAGCGTCCAACGGCTCGTCGGATGAGAAGGAGTACTCTGATGAGACAGTGATGATGCAGGCGGTCCTTGAAGACGCGGAGCGTGCAGAGGAGCATGTTCTCAATTTCAAGGGCTCGATCAAGGGTCATCGAGTGCTCAACCGGAACAGGGCGCGCGAACATTTGACACTTATGGCCGACTACTTTGCCCTTGATGCATTATTTGCTGACCATTTCGCCGGTGTTTTTGGACGCGCAAGACTGTCTTCGGTCGTTTGTACCATGGCGTCCGGTCCTACGATGACTACTTCATCCTGAAGAAGGACACCGTGGGAACGATTGGCTTCTCTGGTTACTAGAAGTGCACGGCCGCACTTCGAATGCTTGCATATGGCACGGTTGCTGATTCGTGGGACGAGTACCTACGGATGTCTGAGAGCACATGCGGAGATGCCATGGTCAGGTTTGCAACAACCATGATCGAGGTGTTCGGACCTCAGTACATGAGAGAATCAATTGTGGCAGATACCGAGAGGCTCTTGCAATCTCAGAAGCAAGAGGGTTGCCAGGTTTGCTTGGATCTCTTGACTGCATGCATTGGAAATTGAAAAACTGCCCGAAGGCTTTACAAGGGCAATATTAGGTCATGTTAAGAAGCCCATCATCATTCTTGAAGCAGTTGCATCACAAGATCTTTGGATTTGGCACGCTTTCTTTGGCAAGTCTGACTGAATGTGCTGCAACGATAGCCGTTGTTTGCGAGGCTGACTGAAGAAAAATATCCTCTTATTCACTATACTATCAATGGACATGAGTACAACATGGCGACTATCTGGTTGGCGGTATCTATCCTCCATGGGCTACCTTTGTCAGTACCATCTCAATCCCAGTTGGCCAGAAAAATGCTCACTTTGCCCAAAGACAAGAAGCAACTAGAAAGGATGTTGAGCGGACATTTGGAGTTTTGCAGGCTCGTTTTGCAGTTGTTCGTGGAACTGCTAAACAATGGGCTCCGGAAACCTTATGGGAGGTCATGACATGTTGTGTGCTCATGCACAACATGATCGTCGAGGATGAGGGTGACAATGCTGCCGCAGCTCTGGAATTTGAGAACATGGGTGATCCTATTCAACTTCCGACTAGAATCCGGCCACATTTGAAGAGTTTATTCAAATGCATCAATAAATTCGGCATCTACCAACTCACGAGCAGCGAAAGGAAGATCTGATTGAGCATCAGTGGACGGTGAAAGGGCAAAACTATGTTGGGATGTAATATTTGATATTTTTTTAATTTTAACTAGTGATGCATGAGCTATTTGAACGTTTGTACCATTTGCATGCAGCTAGGATGTGCTACGGTTGGATGACTGCCTCCCACATTTGTGTCCACGGACTGACCCCCCTGTCCGCGAATGGATGCGGGAGAAAATTTACGGGTTGTCGTTGGAGATGCCCTTATGTACCCCTGACTCGGCCTCGGACTTTGCCTTCTCTCCCACTGATGCAAAGATTTTTTCCAGTTGCCTCAAGATTAGCCAAACCAGAAGAGATAAAAATCTAGCCAGATTTCTGCGGGCAATATGTTGCTCAGCACAAGCCAGCTAGCTGTTGCGAGCTTGCTTGGGGGCATAGTTGCTCACACATCAAGAGCCACAAAGAGGCTTAAAACAAGCTTTAAAATTGTATGTGGCTCTCCACCACCTGCCTGCTCAGAACGGGACGAGAATCTAGTCTTGACAAACCACAACATCCATCCATCCATCCATCGCACGTACGGCTGCCAAATGTTTTCGTGCCAGTTCGTACATTATGCATGAATGAATGCGTTGCCGAGCTTGGAGTCAGTGCATGTGGATTTCAGGTTTCACGCACCGACGCGGGTGGCGACAAAATTTCGTGTTTTGACCCTTTTTGCTAACAAATTCAGGATCTGACCCCCGTTTGAAAATATTTCGGGATCTGACCCTTTTGCCTACCGCCAGGGGTGCTGGCGGTAGGTTTGCACGTCCTACCGCCATTAGCCCTGGCGGTAGGCCCTTTGACGGCGACTGACGGCCGTCGGCCCGTGCTGACGTGGACAAGGGCCTACCGCCATGGGCTCTGGCGGTAGGGTACTGAAGCCTACCGCCAGCTCCTCTCGCGGTAGGGTCCTGGGTGGTGGATAAGGTTGGGAGGGGCTGGTTTGTGGGCCCCACCACCACTCTTCTTCCCCACTCACCTTCTTCCCCGTGGTCAGCCCCTCTCCCCCTCACAAACCCCCCCTAGATCCCCTCCATTTTCTTGAGATTTCACCGGTGGATCCGGAGCATTTTCATCACCCAAGGTACCTCCCCCATTTCCCCTCCTTTTGATTGGTTGAGATCTTTGTTTTGTGTTGATTTGGTCAATTTATTGCAAACCCTAGGTGTTGATCTTGTTGTGTGCATTTATGACACATTTATGATGCATTTGTGATGCATTTATGGCTAGGGTTATGGTTATGTTAGGGGTTAGGGTTAGGGTTATAGTGGTTATGTTGGGGGTTAGGGTTATAGTGGTTATGTTGGGGGTTATGGTTAGGGTTAGGGTTAATGGTTAGGTTAACTTGACTATGAATAGTAGTTATTTGTCCAATTTGTGCAAAACATAGTTTATTTGTCCATTTGAGTTGGTTGGATGACATATATGGATTGATTATATTGTTTCCAATTTCTTAGATGCATAAGCTCGTAAATGTTCATTATTTGGACAAGACGACATTTATGCTTGCAAATGACGATGAAGGGGAAGAGGCTATGGTTTTTGACACAAGTCCAAGCTTTGATGATCTTGTAGTTAAAGTGAGAAGCGTCTTACATTGGAATGACCCAAATGCCGAGGTTAAGCTTATTGGGAGGTATGACGTTGGATTGGGAGTAAAGTCCTGATTAAAGAGTATGCCCATCACCTCCCAATTGCATTGGAATGTGTACAAGGACAAAGTAGACGCATCACAAGACAAGTCTCTTGAGATCTTTGCCACAAAGGTTGATCCTCCTCCTCCCTTGCAAATTGATCTCAACCGCAATGCATCCTCCCCAATACATGATGATAGTGCCGAGGTGTATGTCCCCAATTGTTCTAGCCAACCACCAAGTAGCCAACCCAATGAAGATCATATCAATGCTAGCGCCATAGTACTCCGAGTTGATGCTATTCCTCTTGTTCAAGAAGATGCTAGTGGTCATGTTGATGATGATGCTATTGTTGCTCAAGAGGATGCTTACGCGGAGAATGAAGAGATCCATTACAATCCAATTGGTAACTTGGATGTCATTGTGCGGCAACAAGACATGGACCGTACCCTCCCTTATAACCGTATGTGTGGGTATAACTCGGATGACGAGGGTCCGGAGGAAGAATTGGATGAGGATGGGTTGACTGCGCAAGAAAATGAAATCTACAAGAAGGTGACCGGCAAGGAGAGAGGGTCGCCGTTGTTTAGGGATGTGAGTCTTGCGAACAATGCCGTTGTTGACGATGGGCTGAGATTCGGGTTGTCTGAGCCAACACCGCGCCCCAAATTCAGTGATCCTTGGCCAGAAAATGAGGATGAGAATGCTCATTTGAAGAAAGGCATCAAGTTTGGTTCTTTGGTAGAGTTCAAGATATGGTTGTGTGACTATGCCATTAGGAACCATAGGCCGTTTGTTGTTGGTCATTCAAATCAAAAAGTTCGGTACACAGTCAAATGTGACCAAGAAGGTTGCAAATGGATGGTCCGCGGTAGAAAAATCAAAGAAACCGGGCAATGGGTGTTGAAGAGTCATGTTGGCACTCACACGTGCGTACCCCCGGACAAGGCCGGCCGAAGCAAAGGACACCGTCAACTCACGTCCGAGTATCTAGGATACAAATTGTTGAATCAAATAGCACATGATCCAACCGTGAAGGTCAAGTTTCTCATGACTTCGATTGAGGAACTATTCGGATACCCGGTCAAGTATGGGAAGGCATGGATGGCGAAGGCAAACGCTATTAGGATGTTGCATGGTGATTATGAGGCCGCATATAACATTCTGCCCAAGATGTTGGCAGCCATTGCTCATCGAAACCCGGGAATGCGCCATCGGGTGGAGTCAATTGACGGAGTGTTTCGTCGTGCCTTCTGGAGCTTTGGACAATGCATTGAGGCATTCACGTATTGTCGCCCGGTCTTGTCTATAGATGGTACATTCTTGACCGGCAAATACAAGGGCACATTGATGGTGGCGATGGCCCACTCTTCAAATGATAACGTGTTGCCGGTGGCATTTGCCTTGGTGCCTTCGGAGCACGATGATAATTGGGAGTGGTTCATGGGGCATGTGAGAACCAAGGTTATAGGCAAGCGAGAGGTATGCATTATATCGGATCGCCATCATGGGATTGTCAAAGCAATAGACGTTGATATTCCCGGTCTTCCAAAGCTTCAACACCGTTGGTGCATGAGACACTTTGTTGCAAACTTTTACCGGGCATGCAAGAGCAAGGAGTTTTGCAAAGACCTTACCCTTGTTTGCGTTGCATTCAACACCGACACATTCAAAAGCCGATATGATAAACTCCTCAAGGCTTTGGAGAAGAACAAAGGGGGGAAAGAATTCTTGCTTAGGCACGAGCCGGATAAAGAAAAGTGGTCACGCGCTTACGATGAAGGAGGTATGCGATATGGGGACATGACAAGCAACATGGTGGAATGCTTCAACAATGTGTTGAAGGGTGTCCGTTCCTTGCCGGTGACCGCAATACTCAAGTACACTTTCATCAAGCTCAACGAGTACTTCCTAAAGCATTCTGAAAGCACGGCCAAGTGGATTGGCGAAAAGATGGACTATCCATTCAAGGTTCAGGATTGGTTGTTGCATCAAGCGCGCAAGTCTTCCAAACAACAAGTGATCAAATATAATGAAAAAGAAATGATCTATCAAATCGATGAGCCGGGTGGGACAACAAGGGACGGTAGGTCTTATGGTGGAGTTGCTTACGAGGTGCACCTCAAAAACCGTTGGTGCCAGTGTGAGAGGCCACACAAGTATCATTGGCCTTGCTCGCATTTGATGACCGCAACACGGGCGAGAAACTTGCCCGTATCCGATGGCACAACGGTGCGGTTGCACGAGTTCACATTGGAACAAACAAGGTTGATGTGGGCGCCTCGGTTTAATCCTTTCCTTGATGCCTCACAGTGGCCTGAGTATGTTGGGCTAGACATTGTGCCAGATCCCGCACTCATGGTGCCTATGAGGGGAAGAAGAAGAAAGAAGAGATTCCGGAGTGACATAGATGATCTAGGTGGATACACCGGAATGAAGCAATTTGGTAGTGGTCATTTCATGGAGGCACCGGAGAACAACAATTGTGGAGAATGCAACGACACAGGACACAACGTTAGGACATGCAACAAACCTAGAACAAACACGGGCACTAGTCAAACACGTGGACGGAAGACTAGCCTTGGAGGGGGCCGTGGCCGTGGAGGAAGGACTAGCCTTGGAGGGGGCCGTGGCCGTGGAGGAAGGACTAGCCTTGGAGGGGGCCATGGCCGTGGATCCGGTGGTTCTAGGACACGTCGGGTTGATAGGGGAAGGCCTATCGACGTGTTGCTCAATCCGGATGGTTGAAATAATGTGAATGGAACTACTTTTAATATGTTCATGTGTTGATATATTTGCCTCTTTACATGTCAATGTGTTCATATTTTGACTTAACATCTTTAATTGTTGTAGGCATGGCTTCATCTGGTTCATGACGAGGCCACCGTGTGCTAACCAAGAAGACATGCCGCACAAGTGGAAGGACGCATCTTTGGACAAGGTGAAGGAGAAAGATGTGAAGATTCCGCCATGTTGGTGTGGAGATGTTTGCAAGGTGAAGGAGTCCACCGACCGAAAGAAGTCATGGACGGAAGGAAGAAGATATTTTGTTTGCCCCAACTATGCTTATGATCGTGCGCTTCCAACTAACGCCTATGACCTTCCACCGGTATGCTAGAGAAGTAACATGTTACTCCAAAAATGTGTGTCAACACTAACATCCATTTTATATGCAGTCACCGCCTCCTCTATGCAAGTACTTCACCTGGATAGATCATGAAGTGCCAAAAGATGTCCAAAAGGACCAATATGAAGATTGTCTTAGGCGCCAGCGGCTGTTCGAAGAAAGGTTTCAAAGAGGCTTGGAGGAAGAGCGTCGTCAGAAAGAGAGGATGGAGCGAAAGCAACGCGAGGAGGAGAGGGCACGCCAAGCGAAGCTTGCTCGTGAGGAGGAGAGGGCAAAAAAGCTTGCAAAAGCTCGCAAGGCATAAGAGGAGGATGAGGCACGTGACAAGAAGGGGAAATGGCCCCGTATGACTCAGTAAAGCCTTCGCTTCGATGGACTCGTCATGTAACCAGATGAAGCCATGCCAAATTTATCATGAACTATGTAGTACTAAGGCAAGAAGCCATGTGTCGTGAACTTGTCGTGAATGAATTTGCCATTTGTATTGAATTTGGTGTGGAGATGTTTGCACGGTGTCGTGAGAACTTTAGTTTGTCAGCATACTGTGTGATTTGTCATGATTTTTATTTAAAAACTGTTGTGCTGAGAAGATGGATAGAAAAACTGTTGTGCTGAGAAGATGGATAGAACAGAGGATTCCCCTGTTTTTAAGCCTACCGCCACAGCCCCTGGCGGTAGGTTGCTGGACCCTACCGCCAGAGCCCGTGGCGGTAGGAGGGGCAAACTTGCTGTGACGAAGAAAATGAACCCCCTGGCGGTAGGATCAAACCCTACCGCCTCCTCGGTTTGCACCCTAACCGCCACAGACCCTGGCGGTAGGTTGCAGGACCCACCGCCAGAGCCCATGGCGGTGGGGGGGGGGGGCAAACTTGCTGTAC